>PVIC010044847.1:0-14853 GCA_004025085.1 Thryonomys swinderianus
GAGAGGGAGGGAGGGAGGAAAAAGAAAAGAAAAATGCTCTACAATGAACTGTAATCTCAGCCTTTTATTTTTCTTAGTATTATTTTTAGACATAGAGTCTCAGTATATTATCCAGGATAGATTTGAATGTCTTAAATAGTACTCCTGCCTCAGCCTCCAGAGTAACTGAGACTAATGAAATAGAATAATTTTTGAACTTTAAGTCTGCATATGATTTTTTTTGTCCTTCAGGATAATACCAACATGAAAATCTTTGTAAGTTGTTTTTATTGTTCTGTACATCCATAGTGTTTCTTCAACCAGAAAATACTGTATCATTCTTGAATAGGAATACTTACCTACCATAAGTTCATTTGTTGACTTCATTCATTCATTCATACCTTTGATACTGGGAATCATATACAAGGTCTTATACATTCTAAACATGTGCTCTCCCACTGAGCTGCCCCTCTAGCTTCAGCACAGCTTTTCACACACCATAAACTCTCCCTGGCTTTTATTTTAGAATATGCAAATTTGTCACATCTATTAGTTAAGCATTTTGTATTCTAAGACTTTAAACTTAGGATTCTTACTGTGAGAAGTCAAGGGCAGAGATTCTGTGAGTTTGCCTATAAGGTTCTTTTAATAAAACATTTTTATTAGACATTTTTAACATTCTAATTGAGTTTACCTTGGTGATATGTGTTGTGGCTCAGGGACTGTGATAAAGACACCACCCCATTGTTATTTATGTTCAGGATTCATCGCTAAAATTTTAAGAATAAAAATGGCAAGTACATGTTTTCAGGTCTCATATACCAAGCCCTTGTGGCCTGCTTTGAGAAATTTGCCCAAATAATGCTATCTCAGAATTTGACATTGAGAATACCAAATACGTTTCCTTTGGACAGATAATGAGAACTGTGATGTCATGCATTAGAATTTAATCTTCCCTTTGGCAAGCAGGGGCTTGCAAGCAACAAGCATGCAATTCTGTCATCCCTTTCTGCTTTTCTTCTCTTAACCCTCATCCTAAAGTTTTGTTATTATTTTATTAATTATTTGCTTAAAGATAGGGAGGAGCTTTATGACAGTTGGAAAAGGAACATGTTCTTTTTCTAACCATTTCTCATTAATTATGTTATTGTTTATATGAGCCCCTCAAATTATTTTCTCGTATATGAATTTTTTAAAGAAAGCTTATAATCCATTCGTACAGTCAGAGTATGCATGGGTAGATAGAACCATTATAAAACAGAACAATTATAAGAATTACTCTCAAAACACATAAGCTTTCCCAACTCCAAATAAAGGAAGAGTATCTTTATAATGAATGAGGTATACTGCCTGGAATAGGAAGTGAGAATAATTTTATGAACTGCAAATGAATTGCTATATGGAGACTTTTGTTATTGTTCGTGTTTTGGAAAAAATACTATTTGTATTAAGCTTTTGAGCAAGAAGGAAAACACAAAAGAGGTAAAACTTCATAAATTTGAATTAAATATAGAACTAATGCCTGATACATAAAGTAGTCAAAATTTTATCTAGCTTTCAGAGCATTCACTGGTGTTGTTTAAAACATGCATTTTGACCTTTACTGAGAGTGCATCTGTAAAAAGCATATGATAATGAAGTTTCACTATGTACTTTAAAAGTATAATATCTTTTAATAGAATGGTCATTGTTGGATTTAGTAAAACTTAGAAACTAACACAGGAGTTAATTCAGAAACTTTGGACTGAATTATTTGTTCAGTATGAAATTAATTGTAAATTAGTGTGGCTAGGAGAACTTATTGTTTAGTTTTCATGCATTCTCTCTCATTTCCTGCTTTGCTTATAAAGCTAAAAGCAAATTACTGGGATGCCAGTGTTAAATCACTTTCTTTCCCCACAGTGTCTGATTTGAGATAGCACTGTGTGTGTTTTAAAAGCCCCTTCCTCAACTTTGGCAAACAGAACTTTGATTTACCATGCCATTCCCATCCTGCCTTTGAAACTTCTGAAAAGGCAGAATAGGAGTAATTGTTTCCGACATCTGCTTAGCATACTTTGAAGTGCATATAAGTTCTTTTTCAGTTTCATTTGAACCCCAGCTGTCTTCACCAAAGTCTATAATCAATCTGAATTAAGTTGTCCTACTTCTCCTAATAAGTCTCTTATTAAGTTTTGCATCAGCCTCTTAGGGAGACTTAAAAGCTAATTCATGTAGAATTGCCATTTTCTACTAATTCATTTGTCAGCTCTCCAAATTCCAATGAAAACAATTGCAAAGACTATTAATTTGGCTCTTCATAAACAACTTATGTAAGTGTAATATACATTGGAACCAAGCAAGCGATTTAAAACAGTGGGTGGGAGAAAATGAGTTGATGACATTCAACTTGCTTTCTTTTTCAACTGTTTGGTGATGCCTTCCACATCCGAAGCACAAAGCTATTTATTTAAATAAGAAAAACGTCCTCTGCTTTTACTTTCATAAATAAGATAATTACTGACTGAACTTTGCTTAAAGATAGGAGGAGGCTTTATAACATTTGGAAAAGGAACATGTTCTTTTTCTTATTGTACTTATTTTGATTTGGACTTCTTTGTATTCCTTTGATGGACTGTGATAAAAGAAGGAACTAGAATCAGTTGCCAGTGTTGTTACATTAAAATCAGAGTCATACAGCTACTCTCCTGGTCAAGGGACATTTAGAAGAACATAGATTATCAAAGTGTTTGGCTAATGAGTTCTTCTGATATTATTTTACTCAAGAAATGTTTAATTAGATAATAAAAATTTCTCCAAAGAATATTATCCTTCATACTATGTGAAAACAACCATATCAAAAACTGATCCTTTAATATGCCAATCCTGTTTACTGAGGATTTACTCTAGAAGCTTTGTTTGTGGCTGTTAATTATTATAAATACTCTTTATTCCCCAAGAGTCTTAGGTAATAAAAGAGTATTCAAAAAACTTAACTACTATGTTCTTAGTATTAAAGAACCTAAAAATTCATTCATTCATCCACTTACACTATGGTTAAAACCTATACCCAGAGAAGTCCAATCTCATTACAGAATGTGAATACTTAATTTATTTCATAAATAACATTATACTGAGAGTAGTATTGATGGCATTTCAGTTTTCCTGGGAATATTATTATTTACCACCAAGCTTAGGGAGCAAGAATTTTGATTAGCTTGTATGTATGTGTGCATGTAGTACATTAACTAGAAACAGTTCTAAAATGTGAGTCATTTATCTGAGTCCGTATTTCTGTAGAAAATAGAATCACACAGATCATATATATTTTTAATTCTCCTTGGACATGTATTAAAGTTACGACAAATTTAAAGTTTATAGTTAGTTACTTTTCTACCACAAACAAAACAAGAAATGATTTAAGAACAAATAACCAAAGCAATAGGCTCCTATTGTCTTCCTGTCATGCTTGGTGATTATAGCTTTCAAACTTAACAGTTAACGGTGTTATCAGTATTAGGCCTTATACAACCTTAACTATGTTAAACAACACCATTCAATAATTGTTCTTGGGGAACCACTTTTCTGAGTATTATTGGAATAATCCTGCCTATGATACTGACATAATGCTCTTGTTTTCACCAAGCCTAAGAAAAGAGGACTTTTTTATAATAAGATTTTTCATGGTAAAATATTTTTCATTGTCATTTACATGTAGTACTGTAAGTTTCTCTACAAAAAGCATTGTTTCTACAGTTCTCTTAATGCCCAAGAAGATAATAAATCCTGTTACCTCGTTCCTACCAATTGAGACCATTTTTCCATGACCATCAAATTTCTTTGATGGATCTTGTCTTATTTTGTAAAGTTCATGTCAGTTTTCTGATGTTATCCATAATATATTCATTAGCCTTTAATACGAAGATTCCTTTCCTCCACAAATTTTAAATATATTCAACTATGCTTATGAAAGCATAATTTGAGAATTATAGTATGAAGGATTGCCTACATGCACAATAAGTAGCTCTTTGCCATTTCAAATTTATCTTTTACAGTTTCATATTATCATTTTGACCAAAAAGTTCAATGACTTGTAACTTTCTGTCATTTCTCACGTGTATTCTTTGAGCCTATTTTCATAATCACTTAACTAAAGACTACTGGCATTTTTAAGTTTAGTTTCCTTGAAGCAAACCATGAGATCATGGATCTAGGCACATGCGATTTGTGGAGGATTTGCTCTTGGTACAAGGAGTTAAGGAAATAGAACACAAGAGAAGAAAGAATTAACCATGTATTCCATCTCAGATAGACCATTGTATTCTGATCCACAAGAAGAAACTGTCCTTTTGTAGCCCACCAAGTCAACGAGTATGCTAATATTGAACTAATGGATATTTGTTGACCAACTCTGAGATGGAGTAAACCCTGCTTTGTAGAACTCTCCAGTCTGGAAGGTATAAATACCCCCATCATTTGTGACTTCTAGCTACCTGTATGATGTCACTGAATGTAGAATTAGTAGGAGATGCACATAGTTGGCTCGTAGGCTCTGCTCTAGCTTACCATGGGGGGATGGACTAAATTGGTACCATAGGGTCACCTCCTGCGCTAGGGAGCTCCTATCAGCAGCATTCACCTCCCTGGAAGAGGCAAGCAGCTATGAGACATCAGTAGTCAGCCATCACAGCAGCTGGAAGATAGACATGCAGGCCAAGGAAAATGGCCCTGACAGCTAGTGTGCCTAGTAGTCTGCACAGCCTCCCTATCTCAACATGGATTTTGCAGTGCTGTTTTGGTCTTGTACAACAAGAATTCTTTATAAGTAACAAAGATTTTGCCTGCTTATGGAAACTGCTGCACTCCTACCCATAGTCACTTACCTTTGGGGATTGATGATGAAAGAAAAATATTAATGAAAAGATTGAGGAAAAGTGGTAATTATCAGGAGGAACATGGTTTAAGAAGTAAATTAGGTTTTGCCAGGCGTGGTGGCTCACGCCTGTAATCCCAGCACTCGGGAGGCAGAGACAGGAGGATTGCTGAGTTCGAGGCTTGCCTGGGCTACATAGTGAGCTCAGGGCCAGCCTGGACTACAAAGCGAGACCCTGTCTCGGAAAAAAAAAAAAAAAGCAAATTAGGTTTTATTTAGGAGGAAATCTCTAAGTATCCGAGGACTCAAGTTATTCAGATGTTGAGAATGTGAAGTTCTCTACAGCTGTAGTTCTCCCTTGAACACGTAACAGAATCACTTGGAAGGACTGTGACCTCTGTCCGCAGAACTTGACTTTCTAACACTCTCCCAGGTGATGGTGCTGATGCAGAGACGCACTTTGAGAACCACCACTTAATAATAAAGCGCCTTTGACATACAAAAGTTGAGTATTGTGTATGATTCATAATTCTTCAATTAGGTATCTTTCTTTTTCCTTCTATTATAGAAATAGTGGTAAAACAATGGAAGTATTTTCCTATCTAGAAATAATTTTCTAACTGAAGAATCACTGAATATTACTTGTGATAATAAGTAATACAGTGTATCATCTACTATTTCTCTTAATTTATCACTATCTAGGGCATCTGACTTAAAAAATGAGTGCAAGAACATGATCTCCTGTGAGAATGATGGATAGTTTGAGGAGGGAGCATCATTTCACTCAGGGGCCTTGAAATGAATGATGGTCTCTTCATTTCTAAATCCCGATGGAAGACACTATGAGTTATGTTCTAGTTTTCCTGTTGGTATTTTAATGACATCAGTGCGATTTTCGGGTTGCTTCTGATGACCCGTGCTATAACCAAGTTTTCCTGGTATTGATACTTTAAAATTGAAGTATCTATTCACCTAATATTTTACTTTGTATGAATATTTATCATGTTTGACAATAACAGTTCTCTACATCATTTTCTATCAAACATGCTAGCTTGATCAAGTGCTTTATAGCGTTTTGAAAATCTGGGACATTCAAAAGAGTTGAGACCCTTCGACCCTTTTTGGATAAGACCTCCTTGCGTGATATGAATGGCTAAAGCATCTCTGGGAGTTTTTAGATTTTATAGTTTACCTTGTCACCTCTTTGAAGCTTTGTGTTCAAGAACCATATGTATGAATGCAGAATGAAGATAGGTGTGGGCTAGAAAGAGGATAACTAAAAAGAAGTAAAAGGGGTTTTAATTTCAAGGATTGGTGAAGGAGGAGTTTTCTGAAAGGTAATATAAATCACTGTATTAAGTACCTTTGAAAAAGTTCATGATCATGATATCAGATGAGTGATATATATAATGAGAACTATGTAATAAATATAATAGAAACAAATGTCTTAACATTTGCCTTACTATTTTTTTTTTTTTTTGAGACAGGGTCTCGCTTTGCAGTTCAGGCTGGCCCTGAGCTCACTATGTAGCCCAGGCAAGCCTGGAACTCAGCAATTCTCCTGTCTCTGCCTCCCAAATGCTGGGATGACAGGCGTGAGCCACCACGCCCAGCACTGTGGAATGTGGTGCTGATTGCTGGTTGATTGCTGGTGGGCGTGAGCCACCACGCCCAGCATTGTTGTATGTGGTTACCGGTTATCGAACTCAGGACCTTGCGCGCGCTGGAACCTCTGAGCTAAATCTCCAGCCCATTTGCCTTACTATTAAAGAAGAAACATTGTAAGCAAACTTCTCTGGAGTTTTGGACTGGGAATAAGGGAAACTTTATGTCAGGAGTAATCTGATGAATGTTCAATGAAAAATTGAGATAGACACACTGAAATCAAATATACATTAAATAACTGAGTTAACTCAATTAGGGAAAGTTAAACATTGATTTTCAGTGTTTCTTTCAAAGGTGGTCCACATATCACTGGTATGATTTTTGTTCAGCCCTGAAAGGTCAAACTCTTTTTTTTTGCTCTATTTCTTTATTGGTACATTGTATATATACATCATGATCACACTCAATATTGGGAATTTGTACCAGTATATGACATAATTTAATTCTCATTTTTTCCCATTCTCCTACTCACCCCACAATCTCTGCCCCCTAAATACATAAGCTTTGTTTCCCTTTTTTATTGGGGTAAAGAAAAAAGGTCAAACTCTTAACCCAGAAGGAGCCTAGAGAATCTAACATTAAAATGTATTCCTAGTTTGTTTTAATATTAATTTTATACTGAACACTTTCCTTCACATAATTAATAACCTGCGAGTACTGTATCAAAATGTACTAATTTTTATAACTGTTTTTTCCTTCCTCTGGAGGAAAACAATTCAGTAGACTCTGTTAGAATTTTCCCTTATCAAGTATTCAAATTTGGGCTGGAGATTTAGCTCAGTGGCACTGCACCTTCCAGGCAAGCATAAGGTCCTGAGTTCGATCCTCAGTAACAAATAAGTATTAAAATTGTATTTTCATGATCTTAACATGGCATAAACAAGTTAGCAAACATAAAGAAGTTCAATGATAGGCAATATTTGTGAAAATATAGTAAATACTTATAGAAGTGAATGACAGGCTGGGCATAGTGTCACACACCTATAATCCCAGCACTGGGAGGCCAATGCAGGAAGAGTATCACAAATTTGAGGTCGGCCTGGGTTACAAAAGAAGTCCAAAGCCACCCTGAGCTATATAGTAAGATTCTGTTTCAAAAATCAAATAAAATGATTAACAGTCATTGACAGGACCCCAAACAAATCACTGCTGTTTCCTTTTGGTTGCTCTGTTCTGTAGTACTGGGGATAGAACCCAGGACCTTGTGCATGCTAGGCAAGCACTATTCCTGAGCCACCGGCCCAGCCCTCTTAGTTTCTTACCTTCACTTTTTGTTTCTATTCTTAAAACATTAGAACCCAATTCATTATCTAAACATTTCTAGAACCTTAAAAAGTATTAAGTCTTACTTAATATTCATTTAATTGTTGTATGGTTTAAGTCTTCTATCTGTCCCCAAGCAGGCAGCCTACTTGGAACAGTACTGTACCTGCTTTCAGCACAAGTTGCCAGTTGGCTGTTGGCTTCCACACCTTTCTAGCAGGGATGGGGTTAATACAAGAGAATGCTTCATTGTTTCAGACATATACAAACCCAATACTGGAGTCTCCATAATAGTTATCCAAAAGTACAGTGGCTTCTATTCATCCATTAAAGCATAAGTTTAAAGGAAGATATGTCCTCAACAAGTGATCCTATGTTCTATTAAGGAAGGAAAGAAGAAAAAGAGAAAAGTTGGATGAATTCTTAAAGGATTATTTTTTAAAGTTTTGAAGTCTTTCTCCAGAGAAATAGCATAATCAACATTATAACATCTCTCTGACAGATTTTTGAGAGCCCTAAATTACTCTCCTACTTTGAGAAAGAAAATTTATTAATATTTCAGTACAATATGTTTGTTAGTTGAGTACCGATTGCTATTTTTAAAGGGTAGATTTGGCCAATGACTTTGCATTTTCTTAACTAACATCTGTGTACATTGATTAGACAGCTTGACATTTAGATACATTTGTGTAACTAATGGTTTATTCATCATTTGTATGTACCTAACTGGACATTATCTTGTTAGCAGCTGCAATAACAGATTATAACAAGAGATGAGTTTAGATATTACCTTATGATGTGACCAGAAAAATCAGCATAGTATCTTTTAAAAATTACCAATTTATGTAGTGAAAAGATGGAAACCTGAATAAATTATTGACTCAAGATACTACATCTTTCACACACACAAATATTTATGGAGGTGGAAATAACCACAGATCCACTAATATTGCTCAGTAGTAAATCCACGCGACTTTCTTTTTAGCTTCAGACTACAATGAAATGAAAAACATTATTAAACAAATTTACCAATATAACTTTTAAACATGTTATTGCATAGATTTGAATAAATGAATAAAATTCATTGATGCTCATTTTATTTAACCTTAAATAGCTGCATATCTTACTTTTTATTTTATTTATAATAAACAAGACAATTTTGCAAAGACTGAAAATACCTATTAAATTTATGAGCTGCGACACTCTGAAAGTAAAAGCGAATACCCAATAACACTGTGTAGTATTTTTTTTTCCTTGAGACAGAATCTTGCTATGTAGTTCCAGCTGTCGTCAAACTCAGAGTGATCCTCCTGCCTTAGTCTCCCAAGTACTAGAATTACAGGTGTGTGCCACCACACCTAGCTACCATACAGTATTTTTCAGCCCCTTTCCATGTATCATCTTTTTTGTTTTGTTTTGAGACAGGGTCTCGCTTTGTAATTCAGGCTGGCCCTGAGCTCACTATGTAGCCCAGGCAAGCCTTGAACTCAGCAGTCCTCCTGCCTCTGCCTCCCAAGTGCTGGGATTACAAGCTTGAGCCACCAAGCCCGGCTCCATGTATCATTTCTAACTCATTTACTGAAAAATATATGTATGTGTTTGATTTACTTCTGCTTTAGTATTTCTAAATTGATAGTACATCATATGGAAAATCAAATTCATAAAAACAAGTTTTGTTTCAATATTGAGTTTCTTCTCCATAGAACTAAACTAAAATTATGATACCCATTATAAAGGAAAATAAGTGAAATATACTGCTCAAGTAACTCATTGCCCTAGATTCCTCTATTATTATTCACTCCTGCACATTTAGTTTAATTTGTTTCAGTAAGAAAAAAAAGCATCTCTTTAAACTGATACATATAATGTCATGTTCTGTCCTTCATTTTTTTTTTTTTTTTTTGGTGAAAAGA
The DNA here is from genome assembly GCA_004025085.1 of Thryonomys swinderianus. Taxonomy (NCBI): domain Eukaryota; kingdom Metazoa; phylum Chordata; class Mammalia; order Rodentia; family Thryonomyidae; genus Thryonomys; species Thryonomys swinderianus. Next base: position 9,673 of record PVIC010044847.1, read on the forward strand.
TGTTGCATTATACAGCCAGGGAAAGATTTTGCTTGGTACTTGTTTCTTTATAAGTCTGAATAAAATGATATTCATCATATACATGAAATAATATACATTGTAGTAGCCAAGCATGGTGGCTCACGCCTGTTATCTCAGCACTCAGGAGGCAGAGGCAGGAGGATTGCTGAGTTTGAGGCTTGCCTGGGCTACATAGTGAGCTCAGGGCCAGCCTGAACTACAAAGCGAGATTCTGTCTCAAAAAAAAAAAAAAATACATTGTAGCTAAGCTCCATAATCATGGAAACTTGGTCTGTTCTGTCTTTTGCTATATTCCCGTAACTGAAACATTCCTAGAATATAATAAGTTCTTGATAGTGTATTTGGACAAATGGACAAACATACACAAAAGCATATGACAAAATATTTTTTAAGGTATGTGAGACCTATAAAACTGACTTTAAAGATAATTTTTCCTATTTACTACTTCCTCCTTCAAGCCATTCTCTTTTATTTTTACTTTCCCTGTTGTGGAAAACCTCAAGTGGGAGAGAGGGAAGGGCGGGGGAGAGAGAGATCCCATAAGTATGAAGAGATCATCCTGAATCTCAGCCCTAGCATCTGTAATCCCAGTCCTTGCACAGTCCTTTTGGGCAGAGTAGAAAAGGCACTGTTTTCTTCAGAGTCCCAATCCTGTGTCAGAGCTTACCAGTTCAGTTCAGTTAGTGAAGCCCATTTTGGATCTCACTGTAGAACTCCATGTGATGACCTTGGTGTGTAGTTTTTGTTTTGTTTTTCTTTTAAGCCTGTTATAAATACCTTGTTAAAATGCCTTCCATAAGGCAAGTGGGTTCCATCGCCACTAGCAAAACATGTTTTCCTTACATAGGTTACTCTCTCTCTCTCTCTCTCTCTCTCTCTCTCTCTCTCTCTCTCTCTCTCTCTCTCTGTTCCTTCCGTCCGTTTTCGCTCCATTTTTCTGACAAATTCCTGGTTGGTATCAAAAGCTAAGATGTTATGGCCTTCCTTAGGGAGTTAGAGATGCTATAGAATTTAACAGGTAAAAGTAACTGCAGCAGAAAATAAATCAAGCGATAGATGTAAACAATGTAGATGTGGGGCTTAAAGGAAATGATTAAGTTTCTTTTCTTTGGGAATTCTGTATCAGATTTGTGGATGAAACTTTTCATGAAGCACTCTGAGAATAGCTGCTGGTCTGAAGTGCGAGTAAATGCAGAAGTGCTTAATTCTTCTGACTGTGTTTGTTTCCGTGCTGCTAGGAATAAAGAAAAAAAAAACCCTCTGGGCCTTTGATATGGTAGTCAAGCACTGTACCACTCAGCTACACTCTGTACCTGACTGCTTATACTCTAATAATATTAAAGAATTTATGTACATGTGGAATTGCCTAAATGAATGTTTAGATTTACAGAAAAAAAGACATTAAACAAATGGAAAACTAAGTACACACCTGGAAATTGTGATCAGGATTTAATAAGAAAAGTGCTGAAAGTGAGAAAAATAGATGATACTTCAGTTAGAAAGATGGCTTCTCTAAAAGCCTATATAAGAAACAGTATATATACCTCAAGGTCCTAAGTGGAAAATAAGTCTGGTGAGATTTAAGTGCTCAGCATCGTGTAAGTTTTTCTTAGAAATGTTCAAGGTTAAGGCCCACCTTGGACCTACTGAATAAAGACCCTGAGTAGAACCAGCAATCTCTGTGTTAATGGGCCCTTTGGATGATTTTGATGCAAACTACTATTTGGGACTCACTCTCTTTGATGTTTTGAGCTATATAGGAGAGGGAAAGAGTAAGACAATATCTTCCACTCAGAGTTGGGCGTAGCATATGTGCCACAGACCATAGAATGTTTGGAAGTTCAAATGCTTGTTAAATTTAAAACTTAAATCTGTATAAAGTAACTTCTGAATTTAAGGATCAATATCCTTGTGGCTGATGTTTTTAATAGAGTATGGATTTTGATTTATTTTAAAATAAGTTAATAGATTTAATTAACTGCCATTTTGCTTTATGTGTTGTCATTTATAATTCAAATTTTCAGAAAGAAAGGTTACGGGTTTTTTTCCCCATTTTCTTAGCAAGTTAAAACATGGCCTGCTTAAGTGATTTGTTTATACTCATTAGGAACCTTTTTACTTTAATTGCACATATTTTGCAATTAACCTCTGTAAAACACTCACAAACTATTGTTTGTTTTAATTGTGTCACTGGAAAAGGTACAGAAAGCTCAAGATGGTTTTGTTTGCTTGCTTTTTTTTTTCTATAAAGGAGAAATAATTAGCATTCAGAAATAGAATTATAGGAACAGGTTCCCAGGGAAAGCAAATCATGAAGATTGTGCATCTTCTTAAAAGTGAAAATCTTGTGCATATAAAATGTACCAATAAAGAATTCAAGGCCAGGTATTTAGCTCAGTGGTTCTGGCATCTGCATGGCAAGCCCAAAGACCAGAGTTCGATCCCCAGTACCACATACCACAGTGCCCAGCGTGGTGCCTCACACATGTAATCCCAGTACTTGGGAGGCAGAAGCAGGATTGCTGAGTTCGAGGCTAATTTGGGCTACATAGTGAGTTCAGGACCAGCCTGAACTACAACTACAAAGCAAGACCCTGTCCAAAAAAAAAAGGAATTGAAAAAGAGGAAAGTGAAAACCTTATGATCAATACTATCATATTTCTCAGTCCCAAATTATTTGTGTGAAGAGAAAATGAACAGACATAGAAAAGAAAAAAATATATAGGTAACTGTTTCGCTGGTAAAGGAATAATTCAACTTTTACTTTAAGAACATCAGAATTAAGGCTTCTTAATTAAGCCACATCCCAAAATATGAAGAATTGTGATTAGTGCAAAGGGGAAAATGTTGAAAAAGAATTTATGCTCTTATGTTTGAGTGTATATTCTATTACAATAATGTGAAAGGAAACTATAGATCATTTCTTATAAAAATGTGGATCATGTGTGGAAATACTTAATAGTTAATTGCTACTTATAATGCCACAAATAAGGAAGTGTATTGAGTCCAAGAAGAAATCATAGTTAAAAAATATAATTACTGGGGTCAGAGATTTAGCTCAGTGGTTCAGGCTCCTACCTAGCAAGCACAAGGTCCCTGGTTCAGTCCCTGGTAACCACATACAATAATACTGGACATGATAACTGAGGCCCACCAACAATCAGTACCACACACCACATTGCCAGGCGTGGTGGCTCACACCTATAATCCCAGCACTCAGGAGGCAGAGGCAGGAGGATTACTGAGTTCAAGGCTTGCCTGGGCTACATAGTGAGCTCAGGGCCAGCCTGAACTACAAAGTGAGACCCTGCCTCAAAAAAAAAAAAAAGTCACTGATAATTACTTAAGAAATGAGAATACCGAATTTCTTCATGCCTACAAAGGACCAGCCTGAACGCAAAGCGAGACCCTGTCTCAAATAAATGAAAGAAGTGATCATGCTAAATATGAAAGTTCTAAACATTCTGCTCTGAGAATCGAATGCAAGGAGGACAATGAAGGGAAACTATAGAACATTTTGCCCTCAGGCTAACACAGTAAAAGCTGATGATGGAAGGAATGTAATTGTATCTTTATTTTTTGAAAAATACATATATCTGTGGCATAATTTATTGTCAGGAAGGTCTCTACCAGAGGCAGAAGTGATATTAAAGGCAGAGGGTTGTGTTCATTCAGTCTGTGTCATAGCTCCTCATAATCCTTCAGAATTTGACAGAAACCAGGGATTTGACCTTATGGAAAGGGTAACGTGTCTGCCTTTGTTTTATATTTGGAGACAGCCGCACAGTATTTGAAATGAGAATTCACTTAAGAAACCTCTTGGGGAAAAAAAAAAAAAAAAAGAAAAGAAAACAAGACAGAGAAAGGGACTCTGTGTCTGAAGTCCAAAGCTAAAGGAGGTTGGAAATGAGAGGAAATTCATCAATACAATGCCTGCTGGGGACCGCTTAGCCAGATTCCTTCCTGGCAACTCTGCACTTTCGCTGCTGAGAGCCTGTAGTTATACCCTTTCCAGCCACCTTCACTGGCGAGGTACAGCAAACTTTCCTTCTAAGACCTCCCGAGCCAAACATGGACAAACTCTTCAACTCAATTTGGGACCTATCATGGTATAATTTCTGATTCAAATCTCCCTAGGGCCAGGCTGATGCCATTCTCCAGCCAGGACCACATATTCATCTATTCTCTTGATCTGTCCTTCTGCTTCTCCCACACTCTTTCTCTTTAGAGCGCTTAGGCCTGCTTCTCCAAAAGCTGAGCCGAGAGAAGTACCACACTGGGTACAAACTACTTCGAATAGAAAGGCAAGGATTGCTGGTAACAGGCTTGCTTACACTCATCCTGTGTTTCTTGGATCCACTGTGCAAGGCAGAATATGGTCCTGATGTGGCCATAGCCATCCAGAAATGCAGATGCTTAGAAATTGCTGCTGTCCCTGGCCCCAGTCCATACACACTGTAAGAGCTTCCCTGAGCCTTAGGGACAGTACTGTTACTGCCTTCCACTGCTAACCCAGGAGAAAAACTCCTGGAACATTCCTTAACCCCCTCTTCATCTGAGGTGTTTACCCCCTCAGGTTTTGGTTTCACAAAAGTTTGTTTGGTAAGCTTTCATTGTAGAGAAAAAGACAGTCGGTCACTACTTCATTTCTTGTTTTTTTTTTTTATTTGTTTCTTTCTTAGTCCATATTTGCAGTGTGCAGTGTTGTTCACTTTCATTATGAGGAACTTGTACGTACATGTACAGAACACATCATCATGCTTTATCTCCTTCCCTTCTTCTCCCTCCAATCCCTCCAACTCTCCTTGCCCTGCCCCATTTGCAAAAGTTCGATTTCTATTTTTTTCTTCACTATTTTTTTCATTAAACTCCTCTTCCCTTCCTTCCTTCCCACCCCATCTCTTTTCCTCCTTACCACTAGACATATTCTTTCCACTACTGTATTTCACTTCTTAAGTGGCATTTGTCATGTAAATTTCTCTCTAACCCTAGAATGATACTTCAAGGTTGTACGATACTAAACCCGTAAGTGGGAAAGCCAGCAAAGCTGATCCAATAACCCCAGTCTCCTCTCTGGTTTCCATGTGTGGCTGCTCCTTCTGTGGCCTTTGCTGAGTTATGCTACCTTTCCAAAGTTGACACTCCTATTTTCCCTACATC
>PVIC010044848.1:0-14707 GCA_004025085.1 Thryonomys swinderianus
AAAAGAATGCAAAAAATACTTCACAATATTAGTCTTAGTTTTACAGTTCCTACACTTGTAATTTGTGCTTTAATGGTTTTAAAACAAAATTTTATTAGCATGTCAGTGTGTAAGTGCAGTCTCAGTTGTCCTTAAAGTAATTTTTAACATCTAGCAAATCCAACTCACTTTACTTAATGTTGTGATATGTCATTCCTGGATTTCCTACACGCTAATTTCTAAATTGTGTTTGCTATAAGAAGCTAGAGAATATTTAATGCCTACTTTGTTACTTCATAAAATCCATCACTTTTCAAGAATAAAATGATAGTTTAACTTTGATTTAGAGAGCACAGGGAAATCAATTGAGAACACTGGGAGAATAAAGAAAAGAACTACGTTTATTAAAGTTCTATATTTTTGTTACTATGACTAATAATAGTATAAGAATCTCATAGTTGTTTACAGGAAACAAGGAAGCTTGTGAAGAGAAAGAAGTTATGTGAAAATCATAAACTGGTAAAACTCAAACAGATCTCAAGATGAGCATCTGCCAATCAAGGATCTGTACTCTGTCCCTACCATGGCTCACACAGTGCATTGGTGTCTGCAAGGTGCTCATGGATCCCAAAGACATTCGTGACTCAGTGCCTACTCAGAAGTTCACTTTACTGCAAAGCAAATATTCATACACAAGGAACAGAGTTTTCTTCCTAACACAAACAGAAAAAGAACTTTTGTTGAGAAATTTAAATATTTAGGTATAATTAAGACTGTCAAAGAGTTTCAAAAAGCAACTTTCTAGTCACATCTTTTGCTGTTTGCTTTTCATCTATCTTCCTTTTTCTATTGTTAGGTTTCTTTGTTTTGTACTAAGAATTGAACTCTGGGCCTTATGCTTACCAGGTGGGCATTGTACCACTGAGCTATCACATCACTGAGGTACCTCTTTTTTAGATTGGTCCTTTCGATTAGCGGGACCAAGACCAAATCTGACTTATCCCTGTTGGAGTTAGAATTCTTGAAAAATTTCCTAATTTAGTTAGCTTGATTTGCATTGAGTCCAACTTCTGAGATCTGCTGAAGGTCAACATGAGATGGGTGTCTGTTGTCCACCAACAGAGGCAACGTGTTTCTTCTATGGACAGTGACCTACTGTTCTCCACCTATACAATGCTAGCACTGGGTTATTTTTCAGGTCTTGTGTTGCCTAGGCCAGATTTTTGACATTTTAGAGCACATATTTATACCAAGCTGTTAGGTACATGGATGCTCAAGTAAGTATGTAGCATCACTAGTGATTACACCACTTCTCCTCCTTCTCCTCCTCCTTTTTCTTCTTCTCTTCTTTCTTCTTATCAGAAGGGTACTATTGAAAGCTGACTTTAGGTTTCTGTTGTCCTCCAGGGTTTAAAAACAAAGGAAAAAATCTCATTTCTTTTTGGAAAACAAAGATAATAAGATTTATTAATGTTTCATTGATTGATACCCTCTTTTTTATTGTTTTCATAGTCAGTGCTAAATTTTCACCTGGATTTATATTTTCCACGAAAAGGAATAGTTATCACTGCTTAAAATACATGCTTATAAGTTACTTTATTTCTGGTTGAATTGTTCTCATTGGGTTGATAAATCATTGTCTGCATTCTAGTTGACTTGATTGCATGTTTGTCTTTTCATTAAGGAGACAAGTTTTTCAGATCTCTTGGTAAAGCTTATATAAATATATATATATATGTATATTCATATATTTATGATTTTAACAGTTTCAAAGCAAATGGATGGGCAATCAATGGAAGGTTGTGAATATATAATTTATTCCTTTGGTATGCTCCCCTGGAACTCTAGATTTGTTAAATTTATTTTGGAGATGAAAGCATTGTGCTTCTGTGATTCTGTCAAAATAATTTTTCTAAAAAATATTCAACTATAGAGTGCTACATTTAGAACTGTTTGACTACAATGAATGTCATTATTTATCATCATTATTGGACAACAAACTGAAAGGATTTAGATTGGGAAGAAGAAAAAGGATCTTTTCAATGTTGTCTATGGACTAGTTCCAATACTGTATTATACCAATATCTTCATTATTTGATTTTTAAAAGATGGATTTTTTGCTAAAAATGAGGATTTTAAGGTATAAAGAAGAATTTCATTTATCTGAGTAAATTATCTCAAATATTGACTCTAAAATACTCAGCGAAAGAGAAAAAAAGCTGTAGCTTCTCCTCCCAGGGGATATTCTGAATAATTAGCAATGATTCTAATGATTTGCATGTCTTTTTAGAGGAGATAAAGTAAGTGATTTTTTTGAGTTTTCAAGCTTATACTTCATTTTTATCACTTTTATTTATTACTAAAAGAGAAAGATAATAGCAAGAAGAAAACTGTGGAAGAATAGTATCTATCTGTAGAGAGATACCTGTAAAATTAGGATGGACTAAACTAAATCTGGTGAAGAAAATAAAAATAGAAAAGAGCCAGTCTTATTGTGAAATGTTTATCCTATGTTCCCTTGAATCTCAAGTGTGTTCTGTACAAAAATATTCAATAATGCTCTTATAAGTAGTACTATATATGGTTCTTATATTTTTTGTATTGCATAACAAAGTCATAACATTTAGGTAAAGCCAGTATTTCTATGTGTTCATTCAAGCCACATTTTCTTAAGAATGTTCTAAGTTTTGGTAAGGTAGTGTTTTCCCTAAAAACATCCTTGTGAAACCCCAGTGGAGGCCACGACCTTGGACAATCATTCTGACAGGGCAAATCCACACCTACACAGTACCTCACCACCCTAGTCTTGGCTCCAGACCTAGAAATGGCCCCATCTCCCTGCAGGGTCAGTTACAGCCATGCTGTGGCTTCTCCTTGGTATCAAAGTCACCTACCAAAGAGTCTGAAGGGGTCATGAATACTAATACCTTCAGAGGCAGGTTTGTCCACTTCGATTCTGAGTTTAACTCATCAGTGACTGATAATCTGGTTCTAGGCTTTCTCAGTTGTAGTCTGAGATCAGGCCTTGCACTCGGATGCAGATGGACACATGCCCATCTCAGTGCTAGCAGCAGGTCTTAAATGGCCCTAAATCTTGGCTCCACCCCTCTCACCTTCAGTCAGAGTGCCGTTCTCCCCTTTAGGGATCTGGAGGGAAGCACAACCACCTACAATTCCATGCACAACCCCAGCCACAATTCCATAGGTATGTTATTAACCTAGGTCCCACAGCAGATCATGAAAAGGCCCCACAACTCACCTCGAGCTCCTCTCAGCTGGAGCTTGAGAGAACCTCTGCTCATATAAAACCTGGAAGGACAATGCCTTTCAGTTTCCTTTCGAGGCTGATCTGCTGGTTTTGATCCCACTGTAGATCCCACAAAGGTTCTATCACGCACCTCACGTGCAGTTCTGTTGTTCAGGGACCTGCCAAGAAACACACTCATCTCTGAAACCCAGATTCAAGACTGAAGACTTGGGTCTTGGATGCAGAGTCTAAAGTAGATCTGTGACTTGGATAGATTGTCTGTTACCTATAACTGGGGGAGTGTTACATGCTTGGGGATTCAGAAGCAAACAAGCAAGACTTTCCCAGAAAGCCAGATGAGGGCATACACATTCATGAATTTGGTAATGGGCTTGTCATTGTCAGGCCCTGAGGATACCCCCTCGTCTGATTAAAGGCTTGCAGATAAGCCAGTCCACCCAGGGGCCAGGCAGAGTCCTTACTTCAGAGAGTAACTAACAGACATATCAACAGCAGATTCTACTCTATACACAGCAGCAGCATGACCAGCCTCTGTGCTATTTGATCACTGACTGAAGGCAATGGGAACCCCTTAAATCAGAAGCCTAAGAGGAGAAACTTGACCTGTCTAAACCAGTGTCCAAAAATGACACGGATGTTTGCTTCTTCGAATGCACAGATAGCAATATAAATCTATACCAATAATTAAGAGCAAGGCAATAATATTATCAGCAGAAGAAACTAATACCATAGAAATTGAGCCCAAAGAAATGGAAATTTTAAATTTCCTGAAACAGAATTCCAAATAATCATTTTAAAGAAGCCCAACAGGGTATGAGGCAGCCTGGATAGAGATTAAAGTAATTAGGGGAGCAATGCATGAAGAAAATCAGAAGACAAAATAATACATAAAAGCCATAAAAAGAACCAAGTAGAAATCCTAGAGCTGAGAAATACAGTGGCAAAAGAAAAAAACTCAATAGAGTATTAGCTTCAGGGTGAAACAAGCAGAAAAAAGACATAGCAAACCTGAAGACAGACCACTGGAAAATATCTAAAACAAGGAAGAAAATTTTAGAAAGAAAATGACCCAGCAAGGGACCTATGAGTCACTAACAAGTTATGGAAGTGAAGAGAGAGGAGAGCAAGAAAGGTGCAGAGGGAAATGCTGCCTGGAGTCACGTCAGAAGCACCGTGAGCATCCTGATCCATGAGTTCCAAGGACCCCAAGGAAGTGCGAACGCAGAACAATGCTTTGAATTTGGGCATGTTCAGACCATCAGAAGTTCTCAAAGAGAATCTTGAAAGCATCAAGGGATGAGAGACTTGTAACCAATGATAGTTCCATTAGGCTCTCAAAGGACTTTTTAAAAATTGAATTCTTTATTGGTACATTTTATGTACAGCTCACAGTCACACTCAACACTGGGGACTTTGTACCACTATATGACATGAGTTAATTTTCATTTTTACCCATATCCCTACCCACCTCACAATGCCCCACCCTCTATATACATCTTTTTCTTTTCAAATCATATTTATTCTTTCCCCTCATTACTTTCCCCTACCACATTCCTTTGAATATTTCCTATTTTATAAAATCTATCATACATCCTAGAATTCATTTACATCTACAGGTTCTCATACCAAAGAAAAGATACGGTATTTACATATCTGTGATCTATTTGTTTCACTTATTAGTGTGCCCTCAAGGTATGTCCATTTGCACATAAATGACTGAAACGTGCCCTTCTTTATGGCAGAGTAATATTCCCTTTTATTAAAAAACACATCTTTATCAAAGGTCTTTTTAACAGAAGTTGGGACGAGATGGGTGATGTATTTAAAGAGCTGACAGGAAAGATACTGATAAGACACAATACTATCCTTGACAAATCTGCCCTTTAGAAATCAAGAAGAGATAAAGACCCTCCTGGACAAACAAAAGTGAAGTTCATCACCACTAGACTTGCATTACAAGAAATATGAAAAGAAGAAGTTTAAATTCAGAGAAATTGATGCTAATTCATAGCATGAAAATATATAAAAATAAAAACACCAGCAATGATAAATATACAGTCAAATTCAGAATCCAGAGACTGTTAATAAATTAATTACATTCTTAATCTAAAAGTTAAATGGAAAAATCTATCAAATGACAAAGTCTTCAGTAATTTTAAAAAGATACATATTAAAATGCAAATTTTGACACCAACAATTATAAAATGGGTTGGTAAAAGCAAAAGTGTATAATTGGTATTTGGAATTAAGTTTAAATTATTATCAGCTTATCTGATAAGTTATCTTATAATTATCTTATAATGAAGATATTATCTTATAATTAAGTCATTATAAGATATTCTATGTAACTATAAAGCAAAATCTTTAGTAGAAACACAATATAAACAGAAAAGCTTCAAACCATGAGATGACAGAAAACTATCCAATAACAGATGAAGACGGCAAGAGTGGGAGAAGGGAAAATAAAAGATATAGAAGAGAGCAAATGATACAATGGCACTAGTAGATCTTGATTGATCAATAATTACCTTAAAGGTAAGTGCGTTATATTCTCCAATGAAATAATATACAGTGGGTGATCAAATTTAAAATCATCCCCCCATATGCTGCTTCCAAGAGATGCACTTTGGCTCTTTAGTGCTATGGTGGTGAGGACCAAACCCTGGGCCTCACACGTGCCCTGCAATCACACTCTGAAGGACAAACAATCTGATAATGAAAGGAAGGAAAAATATATTTTATGTAAGTGGAAATAAAGAGAGAATACTGATAGCTGTATTTATGTGAGATGAGATAAAAAGTAAAAAGGACAATGGAAATATATCAGATGAACACTGATCTGAAAGGAGAGAGTGACACAATGAAAAATGTGAGGTGACTCCAAAACCCTGCTTTAAACAATAGATATGTCATTTAATCAGAAAATAAACACAGAAACATTGATTCTTATTTACTATTTGGACCAAACCGACTTAAAATAGGCAGATACAAAATATTTCCTCTAATGATAGAAGAATATACACTCTTTTCAAGTACACACGGCATATTTTCTAAGATAGATAATATAGTCAGTTGTACAACAATTTTAACAAACTTATGAAGATTGAAATAATACCTAAGTATATTTTCTAATCACTAAGTGGAAATATGAGAAGTTCATAATTATGTCAAAATTGAATGTTTTCCTGAATGAATAATCAATGCATGGAAGAAAGCAAAAGGGAAAAGTTTTTTGAGACAAATGAAAATGGAGACAAAATATTAAAAGTTTGGGGACATTGCAAACATAGCTGTTAGATAGAATTGATTGCAACTAAATATATGGATTAAAAATTGAAATATCAAAGAAAAACTTAAAAATCAAAGAACCAATAGCTTGAAGTTAATGAAAGGAGGAAAATAACAAATGTCAAAACAGAAATGAATGAAATAGATACTAGAAAACAAAATAGATCAATAACAAACAAAACAAAACAATAGGATTTTCTCTTTAAAGCTAAAATTAACAAACCTCTAGGAAGAAAAAGAATGAAGCAGGAGGATAGCAAGTTTGAGTTCTTTTTGGTAACCAGCCTCAAAAGAAAAAGAAATAAATACAAAAGGCAAAATATTAGCTATGTGGTAATTAATATTCCTGAACTTGATCTCCAGTATTGAAAAAAAAAGACAAAAACATTTCTTAAAAAAGCTAAGTCAAATTCAGAAAATTATTTGGTAAGTTTTGATTTATGAAAAAGAATGCTACCTAATAAAGTTTTTCTACTAACATACAATAAAATTAGAGATTTTCCACTACATTTGTGGCTCATTTTGAATCAACCATTTAGTTAACAAAATTTTTTCTCATATGTTTTTAAGTAAAAATTGCTTTCCTTTGTTAAAACAGAAATTTGAGACTAAGCAAACATTTACCTTCATAAAGATCCTTGTGCCTATATGCTAGGCTTTAATTATAGATAATTAGTGAGATAAATTTCAGACAATGAAAAATAATGTTCTCTTCATAGAGTGCTGTGTAAGATCCAGAGTACTGTATTAAATATATTTATATTATGAGCTTTGTTAAGTTTGAGGTTTTAAGGCATATCTACTACTTATAAATATTGCAAGGATTGTTACACATGAGAAAATGTCAGTTGGGTATTTTTCCATCTCTTCAAGTTAATTGTGAAACTTGATTCATTTTATCATTCAGTAGCCCATTGCAGGAACCAGTAAACTTTTACCTGTGATCCAAATCCATCTCGATCCCTGTTAAGTAAATACATCTTTATTTGAACACAGCCAAACTCATGCATCTACATATCCCTCTGGCTGCTTTCACACATCATCATAGGCTTAAAGTAGTCATGACACATTTTGTTACTTGTAGTGTTAAAAATACTATATTTACTATTTGGCCTCTTACAGGCAAAGTACCTTAGCTGAAGAGAGAACTAAAAACACTAGAAAAAATGTAGAAGCAGTCTATAATCATTGCAAAGAAGAAGAAAGAGAAGTAGGTAAAGTAACAGGCTAAATTAAAAGCACAGATGTAACATAACATAGCAATTCACAGAATATTGGATATGAGAGCCAGAAGAAGACTATAAGAAAGTAGATATTTGCACAAAGCATATATCAATATGCAAATCCACAATAAAGCAACTTAAAACATTCCTTTCTGTCCTATCCTGGCATGGCTCTGACGTATTGTTACAAATAGCACCTTTGAGGGAAAAAAGCACGAAGAGTTCACTGCAGTCTATTTTCCCAAAGTGACTATATTTTTTTGTTATTTTTTTTAAATTACCATGTTTATAGAAGGCAAACAGTACCTTTTAAGGTAAATGCAGACCATAAGATCTAAGCCTCATATGATTTATTTTTCCAGAATATGCTGAATTTAACTTCATTTCTGGTAAATTATGTACCTAGTTCAGCACATTTCTGAGGGTTTTTTTTTTTCCTGCTTTTGCTTTTGTTTTTTTAGCATAGTACGCTCCACTAGACTGGATATTTCATTAAAGTGAATGGATTGTAGGAACTGAATTAGGTTACTAGACCCCTTACACTGACAGTGTACATTATACAAAAGAACATTTTCCTAGAGTATTTTTGGAATTTAACTATATTCAGCTTATTTTCCCCCAATTCCACAGGCCAATGACTGGTAGAAGAGAAATTTACAGCTATAGTTATAAATCAAAATACATTGCACAAAAGAAAAGGTTTCTGGGAAAAATAAGTGGGGATAATTTGTGTTTTTGTTTCTAAATCTATCCATTAGAAAGATTGATTTGTTGAAATCCTACATAGATTTTCTTTTTAGGATGCAAATAGTATATGCAGCGTAGAACTCAAGCTTTGCTGGTGACCAGGAGCTGGGGTTGTGAGGTGTTAAGAAAAAGAAGCTCATGCCTCACATGAGGACAGGTGTTTCTTAGAGGCCCAAGAAGGCCCAATCTGGTTGAAGTGAGCAGAGAGGCCGCCTCTCACAGTGTGGAGAGAAGTTATAAGAAGAGGAGATTCTGTCGTGCTGGGGTTGTACAGCAGGAGGAGGGTAGTTGGGTTCACTTGGGGTGTTCCTCAGGGACAGTGCCATTATGCAGTCACATTATGCCGGCTGTGTCCACCCGAGGGAGGTGAAAGCCCAGGTCTCTGGGAATTACCAGCCTGGGGCTGCTTGTTCTGGGAGAGGCGACCTACAGTCCCCAAGACTCAGAGAGAAAGGACTCAAGTGGCTGCAGTCGGGATGGCTTGGTTTCCCCCTCTCTCAAGGACCAGAGAAGGGATCCACTGCTCTGGAGTCTGATAGCTTTAGCGTATGGTGAGAAACAGACAAACCAAAACATGCACAACAGCTGTATACAACATCTTTTGTCAAATACAGTCAAACTGGACTCCCTTTACAATATACTGCAGGGTTCTGCTTGCTTATATAGCCAACCCCTTAGCCCTCTCTGTGATTTCAGTTACATGCTGTCATCTGTGATTCAGAACTATTGTGTGGAAAATTCCATGAGTTAAAAAATCATACAGTTTGAATTGGTCACCATTCTAAGTACTGTGATGAAATCCTGGGTAGTCTCACTCTGTCCCACCCCGGATGCATCATTTCTTTTTCCACTATGTCCACACTGTTTGCAACACCCACTCTTCAGTTGCATAGTAACCATCTAGGTTACTGGACTGATTATTAAGGCATTGTGATGGTATGTTCAAGTGACCCACGTTGCACTTAATACGGTAGTAGGTTTACTTTATTAGTAGTTATTATTTTTTCTTATTCTGCTTAATTTGTGAATTTAAATTATTATAGTTATATTTTTATAGAAAACCACAGTTTATATGAAGTTTAGAAATAGCCATGGTTTCAAGTATACACTGTGGGTCTTGGAGCATTTTTGCTATAAAGGGGAATTATTAAAATAGGTTCTATCATTGTGTCCTTGAAGCAATACCATAGTTTTCCCCTCAGTATCTCTAATTCATTTACATTTCTCCAAAGTATGAATAAAGCACTTCTTTTTGCACCTTAGCTCAGAGCACTATTTCCTGACCCAGTGACCTTGGCAGCATCCTCAGTGGCCTGTCCCTTAAGGTCATGGTCCTCCAGGCCCACAGAGACAAGCCATGGCCTTTTCTCAAGACAGTCTGGGCTTTCAGATCCTACTTCTGCTGCCTCTGTAGGCTCCTCACCCAGCCTTCTATCTTGTGCGTTTGTCATTCTGAACTGTACGGAATCTCACAATTTCTAACTTAGGCTTTTATCCACATTCATCCTCTTTAGAATGTGTTACAGTCATTGATGATAGATAATTCCGAGTCCTCCTCAGATACTCTTAATTTAGGAAGCTTCCTTAGATACCATTGGACATTTTTAAATGCCCCATAAGGTTGTTCCCTTAATATTTTACACTTCCCCATAAGACAGTTTTTTACTTATTCAACTGATGATTTAATTGATGCTATTTCCCTTAGCAAAAACATTTCTATGGATTTCCATTGCTTTTGGAATAAGTTTAAAATGCTAAAAATATGAGAGAAGAAGGAAAAAAACTGAGACAAAGTCTTTGTAAATGAGGAAGGGTGGAGGAGTTGAAGGGAGGGTAAGGGAATGGGGAAAAATGAGAGTCGAGATACATCACATACAGGTACAGAATTTCAACGATAGGGGATATCACAGTGAATGCCTAAAATGTGCCAATAATCTTAAAAAGAAAATGCTTGACAATGGCGGTCAGAGGTACCATAATGACATTCTGTGACATCCTCTCCTCCAATTCGCCTGTTACTCACCATGCTCTAATTATAACTTCGTTTTGCTCCTTCAAACACACTGAGCTCTTTCCTGGCAGACTGACTTCACATTTGCCTTTTCTTTGATTAAAATGATTCTCCTCCAACCCTAACCAAGCCAGCATTAATTATTCTACCTAAACACAGTAACATGGCATACACTCTTCAGTTACACTCTGACATATAAACTTGCCTTTTGCTCTACCACAGTTGTCATAACTTTTATGCATGAGGGCAGGAATTTGGTTTGTATCTCTCAAAATACCTTTTATTTCTTTCAATTATCACACAAAGAGGTAGACACGCTTTATTCTTTAACTGGAAGAAAAGCAATTAGTAAAATTTCAATGTGTAGACACATTTTCCAAGTAGTATTTTCTAACTCAATTTTTAATGTGTATCAGTTCCTTCTGTAAAATTGAGACTTGTTCATTCTGCAAACAATAAACAAGACTTTTATTGAGCTGATCAAGGTATTGGGAATATACCAATAAGGGAAAGGAAGACTTTTCCTTTATGGAGCTCCCATATTGAGAAGGATGGAGGTTAGAGAGAGGACGTTCAAAAGCCAAAACAAGAAAATGCCTCATCATTAATGCTCCCTACTATAAAGATAAATCAGGGGAATGCAGGGAAGCACCACAGGGTTGAAATGAAGTAGCCTGGTCACAGAAGGCTTCTCTCTCTGAGGAAGTGAGAGAATTACATGTGCCTTGTAAACGAGCAAGCTATGCTAAGAGAAAAACAGGAGCAGAAGCGAATGGCCCTGCACCACCAGGGAAGGCGATGGAACTGGAACAGAACAAGGGGAAATCAGAGCGATGAGGGAAACGGCGAGAGAAGCAGCCTGGGATTGTGGAAAGAACGTGGACCTTTCCCTCTGCGTTGGGTGGGAACCCACTGGAAGCTTTTGAGTATGGAAGTGACATAATCAGACTGATATGCAGTGTTTTGTGGAGAGCAGAGTCGATAGAGGTTGAGGGAGGGAGACTAGTTATAAGATTATTACTAATGTAGCAAGAGACAGGGAAGCTGTGTCTAGGGTGTGGTGACAGGGAGGCAAAAATAGCTTGGATTCAGGGTTTATGTTGAAGAGGAAGCTTATTTATATATTTTCCTGAAGAATTGATTATGGGGAAGTGTGAATGTTACAAAAAAAAAAAGAGGAGAGATAGTAGACATTAATGTTTTGGCCCTGGGGCACCAGATGAGTGAATTTAATTTTCTTTTTTAAAAATGAGGAGCGCTCTGGAAGCTACTTCAGGTTTTTCTCTGGGGAAGTCAGAATTGATTTTAGAATTCGATCTGGAAAGTACTGAATTCCAGAGGTCCATTAGATGTACAAGTAAAGACTATGAGTGTATACTTTGGCACATGAGATTAGAGTCACACCTGTTGCTGTCACTCTGTATAGATGGTACCTGAAGCCTGGAGTGAATGGTTGGTAGCAGGTATGGGAACCTAGGGTCAGAGAAGAGGTGAGGACACAGCACTGAGCCACTCTGATACTTGACTTTAGAGAGATGAAAACAAATTACTAAGAGTCACTGCGAAGAGGAGCCATTTGATGGGGAGGAAGCAAACAGAGCAAGGGGCCTCAGAAAGCAAGTGAAAAAGATAAAGGGAGGGCCAGGAATTTAGCTCAAGTGGTACCACACCTACCTTGGAAGCACAAGGGCTTGAGTTTGATCCCCAGTACCACCAAACAAACAAACAAAAGAAAAGGGATTGGGACAGGTAGAGAGAAAAGCACTGTGTGAAACATCCCAAGAAGTCTGGTTATAGAAAGCCTTACTAAAATATGTTCAAGATGTAACCAAACCGGAAATGAAATCAGCATCTATATGGAGTTCTTTCAAAGGATAACAAGTTGGAAAAGAGCAAAAGAAAGGGAAAAATTTGAGGCAGATGAAGTTTTCATGATGTATTCAATTTCTGCCTTGTGCAGTAGATAAGAGAAATAGTAAAGCCTGTGCAAGAATATTTCAATCTCACTTCTAACTTATGTCTTGGGTACACAAAACCAGGCCAGAGGATTGGACACATACATATCCCATGTTTTTTTGGGTAGATTGCATTTAGAGGTACTGGGGATTGAACCCAGGTCCTTCACACTGTATGAACCCTATCTTTAGCCTCTTTTTAAGTCTTTTAAAATTTTAATAAGGGTCTTGTTTAATTGAGAATTGGCTCAAACTTGTGATCCTTCTGCTTCTGCCCCCCAGAGTTTTCTATAAGGTTTTGACTCTGTACTTTCCAAACTTTTCCTTTATTGTCTTACACAGGAGTAACAAAAATATCAATCAAAAACAAGAAAAAATAGAGGCAGAGATGTGCTGAAGGGGTCCCTTGGCTCAGGGCCAAGAGCATCTCTGGCATCCTGCCTGAAGAGTGGTGAGTTAGACTGAGCTGGTTGATCATTTCGTTTGTGTTTTCTAACATTTCAAACATCTTGTTTCTTGATTTAAGAAGTACTGGAAGGGTTATATTAAAAATGCCTTACTGTGTAGATTTCTCTTTTCTCCTTGAAATTCTGATCATTTTTCCTTTATACTTTTAAGACCATAACATGTGTACACTAATGAAATTACTATATCTTTCAGATAAATTATCCTCACTGTACAGTGTTTCATTATTGAAATAATGCTCATCACGGAGTCATTTTTCTCTGATATCTAATATCAGCACCATTCAACTTTTTTTGTCATCGATTGTGCCATTAATTTGTCTGCCATTTTACAGTTGTCTATGCCATATATATGTATGTATGTATGTATATATATATATATATATATAGAGAGAGAGAGAGAGAGAGAGAGAGAGAGAGAGAGAGAAAGACAGAGTCATACACTGTGTTCCTTTCTATTTCTGTTATCTTTCTATCTGCTTTATACTGGGCATGCTTTTTTTCTCTCCTCTCCTTTTTTAATATGCATTTCTTCAACTGTTCTTGAATATTTATCACCTCAAATTTCTTTTTTTTTCTTTTTTTTATTTGTGGTACCAGGGATTGAACTCTGGCCCTTGTGCATCCAAGTTTGGTATGGTACCACTTGAGCTAAATCCCCAGCAATCACCTCAAATTTCTTGTTAATCACTATTGCAACTTACAGTAAATATTTTTATTTTTAGCTTTACACATGTGTGTTTATTTGTTTATATATTGAGAGAGGGTCTCACTGTAGTTCAGGCTGGCCCTGAGTTCACTATGTAGCCCAGACAACCCTCCAACTCAGCAATTCTTCTTCCTCTGATTCCTGAGTGCTGGGATTACAGGCCTGAGCCACCACGCCCAGTATTGTATGTCCTTATCAGGTATTGAACTCAGGAATTTGCACTTTGTAGGCAGGCACCAGAACCACTGAGCTAAATCCCTGGCCCCACATGTTTATTATTTAATTCATAATTTCTTCAGTCTCCTGAAATTCTGTACTTAATTTCCTTTTTCAATAAGTAAAATTTATAGTTCTTTTTATGAAGACATGCAATGGAATCCCCCAGAATTTGTTTTTTCTCATGTAACATGTAATTTAGCTGGATATGTAATTATAGATTCACTTTTTAAGATATTATTTAATTATTGATATATTTTAGTGTTTCTGATGAAAATAAGGTATTAATTTATTTGGAGCTGCCTTCTGATATTACTTCTATTTGTTGTCTATCAGTATCTGACCCATTTGTACAATCTAGACTATTAAACAATTTTTCCATTACCAGCAAAATTCCTGACACTCAAGATGTAAAGGAAGAGAAGTTTATTTTGGGTCACAGTTTCAGAGAGTTCAGTCCATGTTAAGCTGGATCCAGAATAGGAATGTGATGATGGGAGGGCCTGGTGGTGCAAAGCTGCTCACTTCCTGGGGGTGGGGAAGTGGAGCACAGGGGAAGACTGCAGAAGAGACATGTTCTCCAAAGCATAGCCCAGTGGCCTGCCACATGCCATGGGCTGGACCTCCTAACAGCACATTCAGCTCTACCACTGGATCAATCCAGTGATGAGTATAAAGCCTCATGATGCAATCACTTCTCAAAGATTTCCTTGACCAGTCAAATGTAGTTAAGATTAACTGGCACATTTAAGTCTTTACTAAGAAGACAAAGAATTTCCTAAACATAATATAAGGATTTTTTTCATGAATTCTATAAAATTCTCAGTCTTTCTTTCTTTCTTTCTTT
>PVIC010044849.1:0-14851 GCA_004025085.1 Thryonomys swinderianus
AAAAAAAACCTCACTCAAGCCAAAGAATATGAGGAATGAATTAAACTACCAGGATACACTACATTCAAAATGGTCGGAATGAGCGATAATGAGAAAGTCTTACGTGTACGTGAGACAAGACGATGTGAAACATATACATAAGCAAACGAGCAGCAGAAGAAAGGATGAAATCAGATTTCTCCTCTGGAACAAAGGAAACACAACAACAATGGAACAACTTCTTTGAAGCACTGAAGGGGAAAAACAATTGCCAACCAGGAATCCTATGTTCAGCAAAGTACGTTACAAAAATGAAAGCAAAATAAATACATTTTTAGTGATAAGAAAGCGAAAGACATTTATCACTGCCGCTCGATAAATGTTAAAAGAAATCCTTCAGGCAGAATGAAAAAGATGCTGTACAGAAATACAGATCAATATAAAGGAATACAGAGCACTAGAAATGGTAGCTACCTTGAAAAACATATAAGATTTTTCTCTTTAAATTTTTTTAAAATTACTATTAAAAAACTAATAGCAACATATTTTGGGGGTTTATATAATGTATAAATAGAGGGTGCGATAAAAATAGCCCAGAGACCTGAAGGGGGAATTGGAAGTATACTATTGTATGATTAGTATATGATATAGGAAGTTGTTATCATATGAACTCCAAATAAACTATAATAAGTTAAGGTTGCTATTTCAATTCCAGATTGGGGTTTTATGAAGACACTGACAGCGCTGGGGATTTAGTTCAGTATTTCCAGCAACTGCCTCACAACCACAAGGTCACAAGTTCAATCCCAGTATAAAAAAAAGGAAAAGACATTGACTGTTCAGAAAACAGTATAGGAAACAAAGTAGCATATTATAAAATATTCAATCAACTCAAATTATTACTCTGCCACTTACTGGTGACTTAATGTAAGTAATTTCTTTTAACTTTCGTTTCTTCATCTCTAATTAGATATATTTAATAATATTAATTTCATTAAGGTATGGTAACAAACCAGGCTTTAAGTTCCTTGAAGCAAAGGGCCATAACTTTAACAATTTTATATTTCCATGACAGAATATTCTGATGTATCTTTTCTAATTTGTTGATTTAGAATAACAGTCTCTACCTTCTCAACACTTCTCGAGGTCTATGCAAACACCTATGACAAGCGCTCACACTGAAACAGGTCAATGCTCCTCATCATCTGTCCTCCCCCCCAAAGGTACATGTCCTTAGGATGAGAGTTTCCAGCCTAGAAAATAAATGATCTGCCCACAGGTGCTCTCATTTCCGGTGGATAGCATTGCACAGCACCTGGCCTACCTTGAGCTTCAAATGAGTGTGAACTTTTCTGTGGGGTTTTCCTCTGGGTTCAAAAGTTCACTCCCAGGTGATGGGAAAGGTGATGACTCAGTGGCTAAGGCTATCCTGACCGGGACAGAGACGTGTGTTCCAGAGAAGAGAGTTTAGGGAATGCCACAGACTCTCCCCATGGATGGGACACAAGACGCTGTGGAGGTGATTCCAGCAGCCCATGAGAAGATAGAGCTCAGGAGCTCTTTGCCCCTCACCAACCACAGTCTCCCCGTCCTAGGAGAGCTCTTAACCAGACAAGATTCATAATCACATCGACCTTACATTCCCACAGAAGGAATATTACTATGGGTCTAAATTAAACTGGTTCAAATTCAAAGTTTATTTAAAAAATAACAGACGTGGGCCGGAGGGTTAGCTCAGTGGTTCCGGCGCCTGCCTCGCAAGCGCAAGGTCCTGAGTTCGATCCCCGGAAACCACATACAATGCTGGGCGTGGAGACTCACGCCCACCAGCAATCAACAACGCATACCACAATGCCGGGCGTGGTGGCTCATGCCTGTAATCCCAGCACTCGGGAGGCAGAGACAAGAGGATTGCTGAGTTCGCGGCGGCTTGCCTGCGCACCATAGTGAGCTCAGGGCCAGCCTGAACTACAAAGCGAGACCCTGTCTCCAAAAAGCAAAAAAAAAAAATAACAGACGTAAATAATAACAATGAATTTTTAAACCCATGAGCCCATGCAAAAATAAAATGAATATATGTGTAATTATGTATATTGCCTAGTAATGACAAATCATATTTTACATGAAGAAGAAATGAGAATGTTCTTTTTTACAAAATAATTCTAAGCCAGTAAAGGCAGAAGGGACAATAGAATTCAGAAAGCACCATTTACAGCCACCCTGTGATAACTGATTAAAAGTTAACAATAGAAATATACTTGGTGTGGGAATGTGATGAGGGGAAGGAATAAATATGATACAGAAAGAATATAAAAGAGCATGTATAAAGGGGGGAGGAGGGGGGAGTGGGTAGGGATATGGGTAAAAATGAGAATTAACTTGTGGCATATACTGGTACAAATTTCCCAATGTTATATGTGATTTTGAGATGTATATAAATTGTACCAATAAAGAATTCAATTAAAAAAAGAGTTAACAATAGATGCTGAAACCATGAATGAAAGATTATTGAAGAGTAGGCTATTCAGTGTGAAAGTATTGCTCTCCTAATTATTGATATATGTTAAAGAGGAAAAGATATGACTCATGGTAGGAAAATCTGATGAACCTTACCTTAATCATACTCTCAGATTTAATATCACCCCTGTCAAAAGTTCAAATTTAGCATTCCCAAGAGTACAGACTGACCTCTTGAGTTTCTTAAATATACTGAGACAAAAGTGATGATGGTATACAGCATCATCTCTATAGTATCTTTGCAAAAATTAACCCGAGTCATTAAAAAATCATTAGACACATACAAATTGAAAGAGTATCTCCAAAACAACTAACTTTGACTATTCAAAGGCTGAAAACCTGGCGGATTCTGTGGTGCCCACTTAATTCCCAGTACATTTGGGAGGTTGACAATTTCAAGGCCCAAGTTCAGTCCCAGAAACTTAGTGATGGTAGATTCTGTCTCAAAATTAAAAATTTAAAGAGTTGGGGATGTAGCTCTATCCAAACATCCTGGGTTGTTTCAAGTAAAAAAAAAAAAAAGACCAAAGACCTATTTTAGATTAAAGAACCTTTAAGAGACATAACATGGAAATGTAATTCACAATCTTTGAAGAGTACCTGGGTTTTAAATTCTCTGTAAATTTCTAAAATATCAATATGTGACATTATTGGTACCACAGTGAAATTCCGAGTCTGTTAGTTAATAGTTTCATAATCATGCTGAAGACTTGACTACACTATTACTGTTTTGTTTTCTCACAGACTATTCTTGAAAGACATAAACTGAGGGCTGAGGAGGAAGTGTTAAAGAAACCTGTAACTAACTCTTAGATGACTCAAGCTGAGAAAAAAATACGAATCTATTTCATTCCACCATGCATGAGAAGGTAATGCTTAAGATCTCTCCTGACTCTGCAGTGCCACAGTTTACCCATCCCCGGACTTTCTTACATTGAAGCACAACAAGAGAGAATGTGCAAGCATCAGGTGACAAAAGCTTCAGTAAGTCAGTCTAGGTAATGGGTTTATGGGTGCCTAGTGCATCATTCTTGGATACACTTTTGCTATAAGGTTCAATTTTATTTGTGGCTTTTTTTAATTTGACTTTGGGAATCTAATTTCATGTCAGTTCTAATGGGATCTACAAACCTAAAGAAGGGAAAAGGATAGAGTGAACTAAACGTAGTACTTGTGAAGCTTAAATGAATCAGTGAGTGATATAAACAACCAAGCCAATGAATGTTGTCATGGAAAGTGGATTGGAATCAGCCAGATCTCAGAGTCATGGGGCAAACATGTATGCTCCTCCCTTTCTGGTCTTCTTACTGTAAATTTCCCAGTAAAATTCCTACAACACAAAAATAGCTCAGGCCAGAGGACAAAGACATGTTTTCTTCACTGTGGCAAAATCTAGAGTCTAGACCAGTGATGGTGAACCTATGGCATGTGTGATGCAGTGAGTTGATTGTATCATTAAAAGCATTAAAAGGTTGACCATCAGTGATCTAGATCTCTATTCTATTGCAGTGCCTTCCCCACCAGAACTGCAAAGATGACCATCCGTGCATCTATAACCAGCTTCTCTGAGCTCTGGCAACACGGTCATCTGCAAGCCCATCTGTGGGCTCCACAGGAGAGCAGCATGCATTGTTAGTGGAATGTGTTCTCTGCTGGGACTGGAGGTGGGTCACAAACACATCTGAGAAAGGTCAAGCTTTAGATCTGCTCTTGGCACCCCACTGTTCACTGTCATGATATTCTACCTCCCATAAGGGCTCCATGAGTCTATTTTGAGATTTTTAAGCAGTGGGAAAATTAGCATGGCATCAATGATCTACTGAAAGTGACTTTCTAGAGGGCACACTCCTTTAGAAACAGGTCAGGTGCCCTCTCATTCTGTTTGCTACTCATAATCCCCAACCATGATGACGTGGAAGGCAAATAGGAGTTTGTCAGATGTCAGGAGAAACACTACGCCTAGGATATCACTCTACCGTAGTCTGCCTGGCCTGATTGTTCTCAGGGTCTGCCCTTCCCCTGCAGCTGCTCAGCACTGTACTCTTCGCAAAAACACGTCAGTCTTATACTACGATGTTCACTTGAATCCAGAAAACAACAACTTCAAATGTCTCAGTGGCAGAGGCAAATTGCTGTTTTCTCTTGCTTCTGCTCCCTCACCTCTAAAATAAGTGTCTCACTGGGATGCACAGGAACTAAATGAGAATGTCAACTCTCTACTTGATCGTGAACTTCTAGAGTGGGGACTTCCTCATTCATCTTTGCGCCAGTGCACTAAGGACTGGAAATACACATTGGACTGAATATCATACCTGAATATGCTCCTAAGTAAATGATTGAACAAAAACAATCCCTTGTCCCATATGGTCTAAGGAAGAACATTCTGACTAAAAGGCCCTATAGACACAAACTAGTGGATAGTACATTTTCCTGTTTGAGTGACTAATTTTACACTGAATGGCAATGGCTGTTAGACACAGAGGAGTTAGAAGATAATATATTATTATCTTCTAATAAGATCATTAAGATGAACAGACCAATAAAAACACTTTTCAAATGTTTTTATTTATTAGGAGAGGAGTCAGGAGCTTCTCTTGGGCTTTGCAGACCATATGGGCTCGGCCACAGCCACTTAGCATTGTGACTATAATGGGAAAGCAGCCACAAACAATTCACAAATGATTAGTAGGACTGTGTTTACATAAAACTTTATTAACCAACATTGAAATTTGAACATTTTATAACTTTCCTGGTCTCCAAACATTTTTTCTGTAATTTTTCTTTCAAACTTGAAGAAAAAAAAAATATATATATATATGTATATATATATATTCTTAGCTCACAAACAAGTGTAGTCAGTGACAGAAAATTAAATAAGGTTGCCAAGACCTAGGTGTCTGTACCAGGCTTTATTGGGGGAAAGTAACTGGCTGTAGCCACTCGATACAATCAATTGCGAGTAGCAGGGCTGACAGAACAAAGGATTGTAGACATCTTATATACCCTCTGGGGCAGGAATAGTGTAACAGGAAGCAGAAAGGCACTATACACTTCTCTAATTGGTGGGTCTCCGGGGTAATGACATCAAGGGTCAAAGGGGAGGAGGAGTGTGTCTGGCTGAAGTGGCCATTTTGACTTTGTTCCGGGGAGTACAAGGGGTTGTGGGAAGGAGTGTGGCATCCCACCACAAGGTGCCATGAGTGTGGCATTTTGGCAGAGAAATGCTACATTGACTCGGTTCTAAACTAGCAAACCTACCAGTTTGTGATTAGGATGTTACTTATACAGAATATTGCATAAATTCATCAAATAGTTTCACCTCAACTCAGAAATTCAATTTCTGAAAGCTTGAGTTTAATGGATATTGAATAGAAATTCAAAATGTAAAAAGTGCTTAATCACTAAATGTTCCTTTGGAAGACAGAGCCCTTTACCAAAATTTATTGATTTTTTCATTATTATCTAATAATAATAATAGAAATTTCTAATTCATCAGTGAACTGTAAAAAATTATTTTCACTGTGTGAGTAAGTTAAGGTGATTAAATTAGGCATGCTTCCATAGGTCTTAATGGCTTAAATGCACTGCTAAAGAATATATTAACTGATTCATTTTATACAATGATTCTTCTCCCCTTCACAACACTAACAACTTTAGGGCTGCTGTGCATGCGCTTTGAGAGATATATTTTTTACTTGACATGTAATCTCCACAATCGGGTAGCATGAGTATATCACAGAAGGGAGAACTCTACGAGTTTCCCAGAACAATAATGGAACCTAAAATGTATAACTTGCAAAGAAAATACCTGTCAATCATTATCCACCTCTAATTGACTTGCCCAAACCTCCAAAGCTCTACTCTTGAAAACCTGTGTCAATATTTTTTACATAGTGTTGCAAGGGGCAGTAAGAATAGGAGTTCCTCACTTAACAAATACTTACTGAGTTCTTTTTTATATGCAAAGGACTGCTAAGAAAATGGGAAGAAAATGTTTGATTTCCATCCAACATCCAAGAGTTTCCTGTGAGTTGGGGGCAGATCACCCTCAGCTATTTCCCCATCTACTCACAGGGAGCAGCTCTCAGAAAATAAATGAGCAGCCACTGTCGCCATTAATAGGGAAAAATGCATTGATAACTTATCTTCTCACAAAAATTCAGCAGAAATTTTCATCACACTTATTGTGAAATAAAAGTTCATAGATCAAAGAAAGGAAGAATAAGAGAAGATCGAAGGGAGGGAAGAAGAGGGAGGGAGGGAGGAAAGAAAGACAACAGATGATCAGCCAGAAAACTGATCTTTTTTTATTTTCTGAAAATAACACTCCAAACAGAAAAATGCCTTAGTTAACATCACAGAAGGGGTTATGCTCAGCTTTATTTCTGGATAGCACTGTTGTGTATTGTGTATTACAGACTGTTACGAAGTGCGCAACATGAAAAAAAAACAGCAAACGTATACAATCAAACTGTCTATTGAGCCATGGAACCACAGAGCAGCAGGCATCACCATCAAAACGGGGCAGTGAAATACAATTTTAAATCTGTCTGATAGGCAAACTACCTTCGAAATTTCTTAGGTGAGTGAGTTTAGAGTCATTATCTATAGAGCAGCCTATCCCAGGATACCACTTTATTTATTCAGAGGGAGATTGGACAGCACGGGTAAACATTACAGTTCCAGCCTCAATGTGCTATATAGATAAATCCACCAGTGTTTTCTCTCTGCACCTTTGCATGAGGCTCTTTCCTACACAGTCTGAAGGAGCAAGGAGTGAGGAGAATGGAGAAAAGAGATATTTTTAAAATATACCTCACCTTGGGCCGGAGGGTTAGCTCAGTGGTTCTGGTGCCTGCCTCGCAAGTGCAAGGTCCTGAGTTCGATTCCCGGTAACCACATACAATGCTGGGCGTGGAGACTCACGCCCACCAGCAATCAATACCACATACCACAGTGCCGGATGTGGTGGCTCATGCCTGTAATCCCAGCACTCAGGAGGCAGAGACAGGAGGATTGCTGAGTTCAAGGCTTGCCTGAGCTACATCGTGAGCTCAGGGCCAGCCTGAACTACAAAGAGACCCTTTCTCAAAAAAAAAAAAAATACACACACACACACACACCTCACCTCGAACTGTGAATTGGAAAGATGTGTTTACCCTTGTTGCTTAATGTTACCACTTTACAGTCTTAAAAAGCTGGGAAATACACTTACTTGTTAAGCAGTCTACTATATAGTAAGATTCACTGCGTCAAAAGGCACCAGTTAGACAAAGCTCATAGCAAGGTAACTTCACAAAGTGCAAATCATAAAATACCTATTTGTTATATGGTTGAATTTTCACATTTTCTTTTTGCCCACTGGGAACCCTAGTTAGTTTCAGCTTAATGAAATGAAGTGTCTCAAATAGAATGAAAGAATAAAATGCTTCTCTGAAAGCACAACAAAAATAATTCTTGAAAGAATTGTGCCTGCAGTTTGGAAACATTTCTATGGAGAAGATGAAAACTAGAATACAAAATTTAAGCATTTGAAGTAAATTCTTTTGTGATTCTTTTGAACAGCCTGTGGACATTTCTGCACTTGCTTAAAGGAAGAGAGGGATTCAAACTTTAAAAAGGAGTCTGTTTTGATTAATGTCCTAACTCTTCTGGTGAAGGTTAATGTATCGATCAGTGCATTTCTTTGTATACTCATGGAATAGTTGCTATGTTAGGTGGAAAAGAGAATATAGTGATCATGAAGACCTCTTCATCCCACACACACACATACAAAAGGAAAAACATTTGCAATTTCTTAGGTAAGTCACGTGTTTGCTAAATTTTTCATGGGCATTTAGTGTCCCAGACAGTTGTTGAATACTGGTGTGAAATTTGAATTCTGTCTCTTAATCTTTGCATGTTTTTTTTTCATTTCCATCTATAAAATGAAGACTTGAGAAGATACCCAGAAGGAAGTAAAATTTCTACTTTTGGTTTTCGGAGGGAATTTCGATCTGATTTCCATAAAGAAAATGTTATATTAACACATTTAGAATGTTGCTCTACCATAAATAAAGTTAATCTTGGGTCATTTATAGGAAAATGGATGCACCTTGAAACCATGTTAAGTGAAATCACTTATCAGACACCTGGTTTGAATATCACGTTGTTTCTCTTACATGAAAAACCCAAAATACAAATAAAGAGCAAAATAAATGATAGACAACAGAAGGTACAGAGATAGGTCTTTCTCAAATGGAATGTAGATCAAGAGATGGAAAGAAGGAAGAGGGTAAAGTGATAAAACATGAATTAAGATATGTATATGCGCCAGTTCCCCACAAGGAATGCAAACATGTGCTGAAACATATACTATTAAAATAAAAACAAAAATTATTCCTGTGTTCTAGAAAAAATGAGTTGAAATTAGATCATGTAAGTCTCATTTAATGTTCTATGATCCAAATCTTTATTAAGAACTGTAGAATAATATGTAACTATTTTTTTGTTTGTTTTTTTGTTTTGGGGTGGGGTTTTTTTGGGTTTTTTTGTTTGTTTGTTTGTTTCTTTGAGACAAGGTCTCGCTTTGTAGTTTAGGCTGGCCCTCAGCTCACTATGTAGCCCAGGCAAGCCTGGAACTCAGCAATCCTCCTGCCTCTGCCTCCCGAGTGCTGGGATTACAGGCATGAGCCACCACACCCAGCACTGTGGTATGTGGTATTGATTGTTGATGGGCGTGAGCCACCACGCCCAGCATTGTATGTGGTTACCAGGATCAAACTCAGGGCCTTGCGCTTGCGAGGCAGGCGCCGGAACCACTGAGCTAAATCTCCAGCCCAATATGTAACTATTTTTAAGATGAGCGGTCTCAGCCAATCTGGACTCCTCTTTAACAAAGTCTTTGTTATTATCTTCAATCCTCACAACAACCCTATGAACTATTGTCATTTTAAATATTTTAGTAAGATAAAAAATAAGCTATGTTAAATAAAATTCTCAAAATTTCATAGGAATAAAGTAAAGAAAGGTTGGTCAGTTATCCAGTTTATAACCACTAGAGATGTTTACCACCCCTCTAGATCATGATCAAATCCATGGC
Organism: Thryonomys swinderianus; assembly: GCA_004025085.1. NCBI lineage: Eukaryota > Metazoa > Chordata > Mammalia > Rodentia > Thryonomyidae > Thryonomys > Thryonomys swinderianus. The sequence continues at coordinate 9,578 of PVIC010044849.1, forward strand.
CTCATTTTACATTCGCAACTGGTAGCTAAACAATGTCCAGTAACTTCCCCAAGATCACCGAACTGAAAGTGTCAGAATCAGAACCCAATCTAGGTTTACCTTCCCCCAATTGGGTATATACTGCTCTAAACTGTGTGGCCTGTTCCCTAAAGACACAAGACAATACATAAGCCAAGCATGAGGTCAGTGTTCCCTTTGATTCAAATTAACAGATTTCACAAACATGAATTTAAATAAGGGAAGGATCCTAGCCAAGGATGAGAAAAGCTAAACACCAATGTCATCTGCCTCTTTTCCCATTAATGTGCAGCCTAATTAGTATGCGAATGCTTTTTATTCCCTCCTCTTGGAAATAGCCTAACTCAAAAAGTGCTCTGAGTCCAAGATCCTTGGAGAGCCTCACTGATTTGCGCCAACCTTCCTACAAAGCCTATGACCCAGAGTAACAATTTAAACAGACCACCTCAGCTTCCTGCAGGGATCTCATCATTCATAGCCATGATGAGCGTCCTTTGTATGGTGAGCTCCTTGATGCTTACAACTTTACTCTATTTTAAGCTGTCATAAGAAAAGCAACAGCCCCTTGGCTCAGAGAGAATGTATATATATTTTGTCCCATCAAAGATGACTTGAGGACTTCTCCAATTTGCTTTGAGAAAAATAGCCTTTAAGCTGAGATTAAGAGGAGAGAAACTTCCAATAAAAGGGAATATTTTTCAAAAACTTGCAAGTGACTGCAGAGCCAGTTACCACAGAAAACCTTGTCACGTTGAGTATGCCATTTGTTATCACACATGCCGGAATACGTCTATTCATCTTCTTTTAATTGCTTAGCTGTGCTACAAATACAAAGCAGCTCGCTGGTGAAAGAGTATTTTGTCATGGAAACTTTGACGACATTTCAAAGCAGGAGCTCTTCTCTGTTGAAATGAAACCTTCGAGCTGTTGGCTGGACATTGTATTTGGCTGTTGAGTCTGGAATAAGAAATCTTCACTCTGCGTGGCTTTTACATGTATCTTCTTTTACTTGCACAGGCTAAGACAGCTCTTACAATTTTTCAATCAGAATTTAGAAAAATACTGGATTGTTCTTCCACTTTTCTCACTAAAGGACAAATAAGTAAGATTATCTTTGAGTCAGGAGGTAGTTACCATTTTGAGCTAATGTTCTGCAGGTTTTTTTTTTTTTTAGTTTGCTTTAATCAATTTTGCTTAAAGTTGTTTGAAAAAAATAAATTGGGAGACCATTAGAGACAAGATTGCAGAGGTTTTATGCTATGATTTCATAGAATAGGTTTTCTGTGCCTGTAGTCTTTATTTCTTCTCCCGTGTACCAGTGATGTGAATTTTCATATTTTAAGGTCTCAACAATCTTGAATGCTCTCTTCAGTGTTCCTTAATCTTTCTTTATTTCTGTCTGAATATGATATTTCAGGAGATCTATGGTGAATCTCTGGGATCAAATTGTTTCATTTACTTGATCGAGTCTGTTGTTAAGGCTTTCAACTCAACTATTGAGCTCTTCCTTTTCAAGGTTTCTCATTGGCTGTTTTTTAAAAAATCTGTATTTTTTAAATCTGGATTTGTCATTCATACTTTATATTGTCTTCCTAATTTGATTCAACTGGTTGTCTGTGTTCTCTTAGCTCTCATTGAGCTATTTTTTAAAAATTATTACTTGGAGCTGTTTAACAGGCATTCATCCACTATCTTATCTCTGGAATGTCACTAGAGAGTCATGAGCCTATGGATGTATCACCTTGATTTTCCAGAGTTTTTATGTTGAAGATTTGTGCACTCGGTGGAATGATAGCTCTTCCATTTTATGGCTGGCCTGCCTACTAAGCAGCTTTCTCCTAAAAGAGTATCTCAGTGTTTCAGCTTGTTATGCAATACTGACTTTATTTCCAGCTGGACACCATAGTGTACTCTCCCTGTAGCTTCTTGGGCTGTGATTGGTGAACTTGGGCACAGTATATACCACTTCAGAATCAGAGAAACCCCGTCTCTGCATGGCATAAAAGAGTGGGAACACCAGCAATTCAGGCATGTCTGATGTAAACAGCAGTGAGTAAGGTACATTTTCCTTGGAGACCCCTGCAGTTGTAGTGCTGACTGTCCCTGTCAACTGATTCATATACTTGAATGGATTTCCAGCATGTACTAACTGGTCCAGTAGTCATGGCAAGTCTGAAGCACTTGCCCCTTGATTAGATATGAGTCCTGTCCATAAGCTTCAAGGGAAAAGACGAGGGCAGGAATCACAGCATGTCCCTCTGTGGCATGGATACCCAACCCTCTCAACAGTGTGTGATCAGACAAGGTGTGAGGGTGGCAGAGGCAGGGATGCACATGGGTATAGGGGAAGCAAACGTGCTACTCTTCTCTGTGTCTACTGTGGTCATACCTGCCACAGAGCAGGAACTCAGAGCAGCTGTGTACACTGGGGACAGGCTGATGGTGGGGAGCTTTTCTCCCAGGCTCCTTCAGAGGGTGTGACAACCAGGGATCATTGGGAGTGGGTGACAGGGAACATTCTTCTGCAGTGAAGTACTTGTGGGACTAAGCGCAGAATGTGGCTGGTGCTGACAAAGGTTCTCTCTGGTCCTACTTAGGCCTGTGCCCAGGGGCTGAGGCTGCAGCCCAAGGTGAAGTAGCATTTTCAAGACTGATCCAGCGTGACCTTATGGGTGAGGGAGGGGCTGAACTTCGTGGTCCTCTCTTCAACTTGTCAGGGTTGGTAGGAGAGTGTGGTGGGGACCATACGGCAACCACCACTCAATCTGGACAGCAGTGTGGAGCCAACCCAACTGGTCACGCCTGAGTGTCCAAAGGGACGCTCTCTGATCCCCATGTGTGGGGACAGTACCCTTCACTCCCTTGCAATTGCACTTTCTGCTGTACACAGGGCAGAGCTCTCAATGGGTTTGCATCAGCTACTTCCAAGCAAGGTCTGGTGCAGGAGACCGGCACCTACCGAGCCAGGGCAGTGGAGGATCTGTGGGCTCGCAGAGAGAGGAATCAGCAAAGGTTTCTAACCTCTAGAACACTCTGAATTCAGATCACAGGTCCCTTCTCAAGATGGTTTCTAACTACAGCACCCCAAGGGCTCCCTGGAAGATGAAGCTAATCCCTCTTCTAAATTTAAATAACCCAATATCAGTCAATGAAATTGAAGATGTGATTAAAACCTACTGATGAAGAACCTATGCCCTCAAAACTCACTGCTGAATTCTACAAGCAATTTAGCCAAAACTTAATGCTACCACTCCTCAAAAGCTTTAATAAAATTGAAAGAAAAGCACTCCTCTCAAATTCATTCCTGCAAGCAAGAATTGTCCTGATACCAAAACCAGAGAAGTATTCAACTGAAGAGAACTACAGACCAATTTCCCTAATGAACATAGGTGCAAAAATCTTCAATAAGATGCTGGGAAACAGAACCCAGCAAATCATCGAGAAGGTCATTCACCATGACCAACGTGATTCAACCCAGGGGAACAGGGATGGTTCAACACACACATATCAATAAATGTAATAAAGCCAAGGACAAAATTCTTATGATGATCTCAATAGACAAAATCTGTTGGACAAAATTCAATACCCATTCGTGATAAAAACCCCAGAGAAAATTGAAATATAGGTGGCAAATGCCTCTTTTCACAGCACTCAGGAGACTGAGTCAGAAGATTCCCCACAAGTCTGATGCAGGCCTGAATCACAAACCAAGAACCTGTTTCAAAAAACCACCCCAAATTTAATAAATGTAAGATAAATAAAACTAATTCTACATTAACCATAACTACACATTAAAGAACAAAGAATACCACACAGCTAAGCCTTGGGACTAATATTACTCTTGTACCACAGTGAGAACTCAAAGAAGGCAAAGTTGGTTCCAAATCTAAAAATCTTTGTAGTATCAATAGGACAAAAAGGAAAGGTAGGAAAAAAAAAAAACAATGACTTTCCTCTTAATGTAGTAAAAGCATGACAAGAACCAACACATTGGCTGGGCATGATGGCTCATTCCTGTAATCCCAGCATTTGGGAGGCAGAGGTAGGAGGACTGTGAGTTCAAGGTTTACCTGGGCTATGTAGTGAGTTAAGGCCCAGTTTGACTGCAAAGCAAGACCCTGTCTCAAAAAACAGCAAACAGAAATAAAACACACACATACACACATGCACACATGCACACACACAAAAGATCCAACACCTTTCCAGAACAGGACCACAAAATAGAAGACACTCTTAGTTGATATAAAAAGTAGCAAGACTTAACCCTCAACACATCACCCCCTATACCTGGAAGAATGGCCTCCCCCTGTGAGAGATCAGGAAAGAGACAGGAATGTCTCCTCCTATCCGCTTTTGGGAAACAGAATATGTCTGCAGTCCAGGGAGGCCTTGAATTTGCAGCCATCCTGTTGGCCCACCTGGCCTGGAGTACAGGGCTGAGCTGCCACACCTGCTCACATGTCTACTTTATTACTTTTTTTCTCTTTCTTTCTTTTGGGATGGGAATTGGTACGAACCCAGAATCTTCACAATAAACTACATCCCAGCTCTCCTCCTCCTTTTAAATTTCAAAATACAGACTTGCAAAGTCACTAGACTTTGTGGGCATGAACATGTAATCCTCCTGCCTCAGCCTCCCAAGTAACTGGAAGTAGAGTGTCCAGAACGACCACCATGCACCACCACATGCACCACTTCTTGCCACTTCTAGTCAGTGTTTTACTACAACTTCTACCCATTATAGTTACATACACAAAGAAAGAAAAAAAGACGTTCAGGTTGGAAAGAAGTAAAATGAACTCCCCTAGCAGATAACATGATCTTGTATGTAGACGACATATGAAGTCCACCAAAAAACAAGTAAAATAATACAATAATTAGGTTACCAGATGCAAGAAAAATATATAAAGCCAACTGTAGATCTAAATAGCTATGAAGCAAATAATTCAGAACAGGGATTTAGCTCTGTGGTTCTAGCACCAGCCTTGCCAGTAATGTCCTGCTGAGGTGAGCAGCTGCTCCAGAGAGCAAGGGCCAGGCCTGGGGGTCAGGGGACAGCACGGAGCTGGGAGTGGCCTGCGGGGACGTGGGCTGGACCTGGGGCAGACAAGGGCAGCAGGAGGCCAAGGCAGACAGCAAGGAAAGGCTCAGGGAGGAGAGGCAGGGAGAGGCAAGGGGCACGGGGAGAGAGGGGAGTAGAAACAAAGGGAGGTGCTAAGTGTGACGCCACAATACAACTGTGTGCGTGTGCGTGTG
>PVIC010044850.1:0-14854 GCA_004025085.1 Thryonomys swinderianus
AAGATGGAGAAGCACAGAGTGAAGGCTCTGACTCAGGCAAGGAAGAAAATGGCAAAGTAAATATTGTGCTGGTCAAAATGCTACAAAACAGTCACACATACCTAAATGACCCAACGTTATAACTAGGTCAGAAAAAATGTTATTAAGTTCTTGCCAGGGGTGAAACCCTTTGGATAGAATGCCAATATTGTGATGCTATGTTGGATATTCTTCGAAAAAGGTACGATCCTACAAGGTGTTCTGAAGCACACTAATAATGAAATACAAGTAAAACATTGTATATGTACCCATAGTAATACTCAGGAATATGTTTATCATGACACCTCACTATCTGAACTAAAAGCCTTCATGGCAGGACTTTATCATCTAATCACTGGAATCTAAAGGATTGATTCATGGAGAAGTAACATGTGGCATTTGATGACAAAAAGCCGCAATTTGGCAGCCAATTGCTTATTTTCTGAAAGCTTTATTTCAAACTGTCCAGTAATTTGTACACCACCAAATACTTGACAGTTGAGGAGCAACTAGCATCATTTCATAGTTGTTGAAGATTTTAGCAAGATATGCCGAATAAATATGGTAGAAATTATGTTATAGAAATATATGGTATAAAATATGGTATAAATATGGTATGAAAGTATATGCCCTGGTAGATGTGAAGATATTTTACATCTTGACTTTAGAAATTTATCCAGAATTCAGTTATCAGGTCTTTCTTCATACAGTAATAAACTGTATGACTTTGTGAATGGACTTACTGCACCTATTTAAAAACACACCCAAATATCACACTTGACGTTTGGTTCACTAGTTGCCCACTGATGTTGTACTGGCTAAAGAAACACCAGTTTATGAGCACAAGAACTATCAGAAGAATAAAATGAAGATTCCTGAAAAAAAAAAAGTTACAAGTTCATAATAAAGAAATGTATAGTACAAACTTCAGATTTCACAAAAACACAATAATCACCTCTTTTGTGGTAAAGAAAAACAGGTAGTATTACTACTGTTAACATTATATCATGATGACTGTGAAGCCAGTCATGGTGGTGCACACATGTAATCCCAGCACATGGGAGGCTGAGGGAGGGGGATCCTGTGAGTTCAACGTCAGCCTGTGCTGTCATTAGTTCAAGGCTAGCCTGGACTACACACTAAGACAATTTCTCAAAAAAAAAAAAATGAGAGTGAATCCTCTACACAAATAAATCTGGAAATAGTCATGGTTTACAACAAAATGAAAGATGGAACAGATGTTGTTGACAAGTTGTGTAACAACTATGGTTATCACTTGAAGCACAAAGCACTGGGCAACGGTTGTGTCTTACTCAGTCCTGAACATGTTACTCATGAACAGATCATGGTTTACAAAGAAAATAACGAGCATAGAACATGGATAAATTTTCTTAGAGAATTGGAATGTGGGCCCTGGAACTAATAGATGATCGATTACAACAGATGTATCTCCTCAAAGACTCCACAAAAAGATTCTGGAGCAGCCTGGGAAACAGACGGGTAAAACATCACAAGGACCCCCTAAAAAAAACAGGAATCAGCAAAATGTCAAGTATGACCTTCCAGAAAAGACAGGGGGAAAAATGTGCTGTCAGTGTGAGTGACACGAATGCAGAACATGCTGCTTTCACGTGTGAAAACGGCCTTGTGATAATTCAAGTACAGATGATTTCTGTGGTAGACCTGAACTTGTACTTTCACTGTAGTTCACACAGGAATTTACTTCTCATTAGTTTTTAGATTTAGTGAGTAAACTGTTGATGTAGAAAATGTTGATATTTATTGTAAACACTCATTTTTTTTTTTTTTTTTTGCTTTTTGAGGCAGGGTCTCCTCGCTTTGTAGTTCAGGCTGGCCCTAAGCTCACTATGGTGCCCAGGCAAGCCGCCGCGAACTCAGCAATCCTCCTGTCTCTGCCTCCCGAGTGCTGGGATTACAGGCGTGAGCCACCACGCCCGGCACTGTGGTATGCGGTGTTGATTGTTAGTGGGCGTGAGTCTCCACGCCCAGCATTGTATGTGGTTACAGGGGATCAAACTCAGGACCTTGCGCTTGCAAGGCAGGTGCCAGAACCACTGAGCTAACCCTCTGGCCCAACACTCATATTTTTGATATTTTCTTTTATCTAGACCTCATTTTCCTTCTAAGTGCACCTTATATAATATAGTAGGAATCTCTTGTAAAACAAAAAGATAAGAGAGATGATAGATATGATCTGGAAAAAAGACAGGAAAGCAAAACAGACACGCTGTTGGTATAAGCAGTACTTGTGTGTGGAACATGCTATTTTCAGAGGTAAAAACTGCATTAGGTGTGATAATTTGAGTAAAGATTATTTTTGTAGTAGATTCTGGTTTGAATTTTCATTGTAGTTCACACAGGTAATTATTTCTGCTATGACTTTTTAGCCTTCCTAAGCAAGTAAACAGGTGATGTTGAAAATCTTGATGTTTCCTCTAAACGCTCAGGAGGTATTTGATCTTTTCCTGAAGCTTTTTTTCCCTGCTAGGTTCACGTTGTATAACGTGAGAGGAAGCTTGGCCAGAGGAGACAAGAAAGGTGACAGGCTGGCCTGCCAAGCAGGGAAGGCAACTGTATACAGTGTGTTGTCACACGTGAAGACTCCCCTACATGTGGTCATTGAGGCAAAGATTATTTCCGTGGTAGAATTTTGTCTGTGCTTTCATTGTAGTTCACATAGGAATTTATAAGGAGCTGATGCTGAAAATATGGATGTTTATACTCCATTATGCACTCCTTACATATCACCATTTTATATTTTATTGTCTTGATATTTCATTTTCTTGTTAAGTACACAATGGTTAATATAATAAGCTAAAAATTAAAATTAATAATTCACCGATAGAAATATTTCAAAAATAAATGTGAGCATTATATAATTATATATATTATAATATATATTATATTATATATATATTATATCCATATGTGCCTCTCATAAACTTTACCATGATGGCCCTTTTTAAAGTCTGTCTTTTAGCATAATAACCTTCCTCAGTTACCTTAGACACATCTTCTAGGTTAATTTGATATAACTTAAACATTAGTGCTTCTGAGTCACCTCATACTTTAAGTTATAAAAAAACCAACTGTCTTGAATTCTCACAAATCAATGTGTGTTTGCTTCAAATGTTTATTCTTTAACTTTTTCCCCCTTTCTCAGCCTTCACAGAATTGAAGAGAATTATGGCTTTGGTCTGAATTAGACTTTGGTTTAAGAAAATGTGGCTGATTTGCTCATATACCCAGATCGTGAAAACAGTCTCCATATCAGCAAAACTACTGTTTTATTTTCTAATCATTTATGTTGTCATTAAATTGCAGTTTTACTTTCTTCCAGGACTTTATTCTTTACAGCCACAACTTAGTTAATTCCATACATCAAAATTCCTACCTTTCGCTGGGCGTGGTGGCTCACGCCTGTAATCCCAGCATTTGGGAGGCAGAGACAGGAGGATTGCTGAGTTCGAGGCTTGCCTGGGCTACATAGTGAGCTCAGGGCCAGCCTGAACTACAAAGCGAGACCCTGTCTCAAAAAAAAAAAAAATTCCTACCTTTCAGGCTACCTCTATTTTTAGCATGTCTTCCTCATTAAGATTAGTTATTCCTATCTTTGACTGAAAGTGATATTTTCACTCAAATACTTAGAGATCATTGTAGGACTAAGAGAGAGAGAGGGAGGGAGGGAGGGAAAGGGACAGAGAGAGGGACAGGGAGAGAGAGAGAGGAGACAGAGCACCAGGCAGCAATGGAATAGTCAGAATAAGTGCAACATTATCAATCGAACTTGTCATCTGCTATGGGTGTGGCTAACAGCACCTCGGACATTTACAATAGCAACAGATCGCCATAACAAATACCTTCATCACCATCATCATAATGATCACAACAAAGCTGGAAAAATTGTGAGCATTTCCAAAATAAGGCACATGAAACACTGAGTCAGGAAGTGAGCAGACTAGAAAAATGGAAAATGCACAAACTTTTGATGCAGGGTTGTCACAAATACCTGCAAAGCTGCAAAGCAGAATAAAACCATCCTATTCCTGTACAAGCTGTAATAGTGTAGTCGCCATTACTGAATAAAACTCTCCAACCTTAAACTAACATTTCCAGTTTCCTATAGCACAACACCCTCCAAATTCTCCCATAATTTTTCAGTGACAAGATTTCTTTCCATTTTAAGGCTAATAAAAGATCTGTGCGTGCATGTGTGTGCTTATGTGACTACTCATGCTGACACAAGTGACTATACCATTTTATTAATCCACTTATCTACACAACTCTCCTTCCAAGTGGAATATTCCCTATTATTTTCATTTTGTTTTGTTTTGCTCCTGTTTCTACGATACTTCTATTCTATTTGAGTATGCTACCTCTCTGGGTCTTAATGTAATTCTTATAAATAGGGCACAAACACTCAGGTTCTGAGCTGACTAATGCAGGAGAGTGTTGCCTTTGAATTTCCACCACCCTTTTTCTAGCCTGTCATCAGAGATATTATTGTCTGCACTTTATCTCCTTTCTGTTGTAGGAACGTGTTCATACAGAATCAGTTCCTTCTCAGCTCTGTATCACTTGAAACACCAATGCACTGATATAAATTATACTGACTAGAGACAGCAGAGCAAACATGCATTAGGCAACACTACTGTCCCCCAAAGATGGCTCTCTGTCTTTATTAGAACCCATGATGACGCTGCAAAAATGAACCTGTTACCTTACACTGCAAAAAGGGAGACTAATTACCTGAGCAGAGTGTACTCAGAGGAGAGAGAAGAGAATGTGATGCCGGAAGGAGAATCGAGTTGGTCAAGGCCACTGGCCAAGCAAAGCTGACGACCTCAGAAAGCTGGAAAAGACATGGAATTGAGGCTTCCCACTCCAGTGGGATTTGTGCCCACTCCAGTGGGATGTGTGCTTGTGGCACCTTCCAGACTGCTCATCTGTAGGATTAAAAATAATACGCCTGTCTTGTGTCAATGACTAAATTTGTGATAACTGGCTACAAGAACAATAAGAAACTCATCCAGAATTCAATGATAAATAATTAATTTAACTTTGTCTAGTTGAGGGCTGTTCCAAAATACTATCTTCAGAAAACCTAATCCTTTTTCCTAATCCTTTTTCATAATAATGAACATGACCTAGGCTATGCATATATTATTCACCTCTGTGGTTTTTCTTCCATAACATTTAACTGCAAACTAAGAGTTTAAAATATTAGAAACTTTAAAAAAATATTTCTCCAGGTAGTATTTAATTTCTTTCTTTAAAAACCTCACTTCATCAAAAATGTTTTCACTTCCCAGTAAGAAATATAATGAGTAATAATGAAACTCTAGAGCTCATCAATTGGATCTGCTAATTAAAAAATAATTGCAGCCAAAATGAAACTAAAATAATCAAGGCTTTAAATTAAAAATAACTAACAGGTTATTATGGTGCCTGCGACCTTTCCAGGAATTGGTTTCTCCGGAAATACAGGCCGAAATGGGTATGTCCTTTTTCTTGTTGCTGATCTGATCGCTCTTAAAGAGAAACTCCTCATTCATAGCGCGCTTGCTCCGTTCAGCGCATCGCCGCTGGTCAGGCCTGAGGGGAGGGTGCGGACCAAACAGCCCACCTGAGAAACGGGCCATCAACACAGACATTCACCGCCAGTCTAGCACGGAGCCAGTCTACACGGTTCCTCTAACTTGTTCCAAGATTTTACCTTGTAACTTACAGTTCATTTTCCACATCTTATTCAACCAGTTCCCCCATTTGTAAAGCTATACATTCACACCAGCTTTTGCAATGATACGTGGAATCATTTTCAAACTATCTGCACGGAGTGAAACATGAGAATTTACCAGCAGTCTCCATGTTTATGTTTACGCTTGGTTAGGCTTTAACTTAGCAACTGGTTTCAGACTTTGACCATATGTGAGACAGGGGGAAACAAAAACTGATGGAATTACCTGAGTAGCTCAGGTGTCTCGGAAATGATGTGTGCAAAATCTACCCACTTTCCTTTTATACAGTTCAAGATACGGCCACACGCAGAGGACAGGGAAAGGAACATGCACAGGAGGAAAAACGAACCAGCTTTGGTGAGCAGGGAGCTGTTCTTGATCACAGCGGGTCCCACGGCCACCGACTCGGCTCTCTTCCCACATGCGCGCTTCTTTCCCCAGGACAACGGTCTAAAGCCTTGCCTGTGCGTGACCACCACAGCCCAGGGTCTCTGAGGGTTATGCCGTCCTTACTGTGAGCTCTGGATGCTCCTGTCTACTGGCTTCACTGAACAAATGGTAAGTTTCCGCTCCTAATCCCTGATGAGAAATGGTGGGGTATGAATAGGAAAATTATAATTTAAAAACTGCTGCTTGAGGATTTGGTGAAAACCAGAGTCGTCACCCGCGCTGGCAGGCAGGCAGGCGCTGCGTGAAGCCTCCTCACTGCCTCACTGAAGTTCTCTGACTGGATTCCAGTGCTGCTTTCTCAAGCTCCCTTCTTAGCCCATTATATTCCTTAGGCTATTCCAAAGGAATGTTGCTTAGCAGGTACTCCCAAGAGTATCTCAGGATTCAGAGCACGCTTCCTATTTAAATACCCTTGGAGACTGGGAAATGAGGTGGAATTTCAAACTGTTCGAGATGTTTTATCTGGATCATGTGTGTGTTTGTATGTGTCCATCTGTGTACATGCTTGTGCATATGTAGCAATTCCCTATTTATAATTAATGTCTGATCTATTTCAATGTATTTGCCTATGCCAGAAACTACATCATTCTTTCTTGATATGAGAGTTTCGGTTTTATTTCTTCGGTGCTTTGCCTTCCTGCCTGATGTCATCTTTCTCAACTTAACGGATTAACTCAAGGACATCTGGAATAATACTTGAGGGAAATATAATATCCTTCACTTATTTCTCCTTTATTGTCGAATCCTTCTATTCAGTTGAAAAGCTTTACTATGACACTGTGGCTCAGAAATTTTCTCACCTACTTTATTAACTACTTTGCTTCCAATAACTGATGACTTCTCTCAACTCACTAAAATCTCTGATGTCTAAAATACAGGGTTTTTTTTTTTAACTTAAATATCCTCTTCATGAAATATACTGCCAAGAAATGGAATGCCACCCCTAACACCACGACTCCTTGCTGGCACTGGGCACCTCCTGCGAAGGTGAGCAGGCTGGGTTCAGTGGACGAAATGATCTGCACTACAGAAGAAGGCAGTTTCTTCATAACTGACAATCTCAGTTTCTTTATACCTTGATGGTACAGGTCAGTGTTCACCCAAGAATCTCAGTGGGTAAACAGAATAAAAGTTAATTTCTTTTGAATGGGAAGTTGTCATTGCAAAAGAAGTAAGAAGAGTACTTCCTTCAGTCAGATGCTCCCTCTTTGAAGGTGCCACCCATTGTCACGGGAGTTTCTTTTTTAGCACCCGGCAACATATAGGTGGGAGTCAAGAAGGGGGAATCATGAAGAAGATTATCAAAATTTCCTTGACTTATTCTCAAGCTCCAACAGTCTGCAGCCACCTGGACACATCTGACATCAATTTAAACTGAGAAAGTGTGTTCGGCAGTGTGCCCGAATAACACACATCTCCCAGCTACTTTCCTCGACAATAGTGTGTATGTAAGGGACAGTTCTTTTCAGCATGCAGCTATGTGATAGAATCGTCTGAGGAGAAAACATTGTGCTAAGTTATGATCATATAGCAATTTTTTCAAGAAAATTGTAGAATAAAAATACAATCATTATGAGAGTAAGGAACAAACTTAAGCAACTCAGAATTCTACCAGTAAATTGAGTAGCACATAATGTTCTTACTTATTTTTAAATCTCAGTCTGAAATAATTTTTATTCTAGCATACTTTTGTCAGTCTACTAAAACAAATAGAAAGCATTCTCTTCTCTCAGCATATTTGATAATTTGATCCAGAAGCTTAAAAACTACCTAGTAGAGTTGCATAACATAAGCAAGGAAAAATACCTTCTTATCAATACCACTAACATTTCCCAATGTCAATGTCAAACACGAAGTGTACCATCTAATAAAGTCAATTTTTTCTGCAATGTCAAGATGTGATTAGCCATTTCTAATTCATTCTGAAAGCTCTTTAATATAATTTCTATGGAAAAGGCAGACGTTCTTAGAGATTTGCTTTTATAACTGATCTGCCCTTTGGTAATGTAAAGTCTTAACAATGCTTAAGCCTCCTTTCATACATTTCACAATTCATGATTCAGGCAAATGTGTACAAATACAAATGGCTGTCAGTCTCTATGAGCTCTGTACCCACAGACTCAGCCATACCCAGCAAGTAACTGCAAGCAAATTGTCCCTAATGAACATGAATAGAATCTGTCCACTTCACTGTGTTCCCCAAACAATTCAATACTAACAACCATTCATGCTATGATTTATATTAAATCAGATATCATTAGTAATCTGGACATGATTTACAGCATAAAGGGTGATGTGTGTAAGTCATACACATATTACTCCCAATTGCATTAAGAACTTGAACAACCTGGTAGATTTAGTTACTTTCAGAGGGTACTAGGACCAACCTCCTGTGGCTATGGACGGACAACAGTATTCTTACATGCATTAGCTAGAATAATACCATCCTTTATGTAAGTCAATAAATATTTAGAACATCATCACCAGCACTGAGGATCAACTCGGTCATAGCTCAATATGGAAAAAGGATAAGAAATCTATTTTCACAAAGTGGATAAATCTGAGCTTAACATCAATACATGCCAATTTCTTTTCTTTAACCATAAATTAACTGTCCTCTTTGCATTTATTACAAAACAACTGCCTTCACTGTATTTATTACCCAACAACTGGCACTTTTCCTTTTGGCTGTAAGCAGTATACAAGTAGATAAACACATGAGACAACAGTTTTCAAATACTGAAGAGCAGCCCGTGCATGGCTGTGGCCCAGGAGAGAAGGGACACTACAGAGGGTCCCATAAGGGCCCATTTCCTACGGAGAAGTAGTTTCTTAATCTAGCAGAGGAGCAGGAGGAGCAGGACCCTGAGGACCAGGAGGCCTACTGAGGTGAGGAGGCAGAGATCCTCACTTAGGGAACGTAAAGAGGCTGGGATTTAAAGAGGAGAGTACCGGAGACAAGGGCAGTATTTTCAGAAAAAGCTTCAGACGTGAGCATGACGTCTCTTTGGCGTGTTCTCCTGAGAGCTCAACTGTACACAGACCGGGTAAACGTGGACAGTATGAGAAAAACAATTTCCAAAGTGCAATTTTCTAAGCACTCACTGGCAAGGAAGATACTCAGATCTTGACCAGCCAGAGTAAAGAGACAGGTTGAATATTTGAAACAACCAGAAAAAACTTCAGATCATAACTGGGGAGAAGGAGTGAATTAGCCCTAAAGTGAAACCTACATTAACCCATTCAAGCACGCTGATAAACAGTGGATTACTTGTAAATCAGACTACAGCATTCTCTAAAAGAATAGAAGTCAAAACCTATAAAGCCAAAAACTACAAATAAAGACATAATGGATGTGATAGACTTAAAATTTAGCTACATATTTATACCTAAATTTAGAAAGTACTGATTAGTATTTTGTATATCTGAATTTCTAATTTCACTTTTAATTTATGTTTGTGATAAAATTTACCATTTTATGAGTTAACATAAGAGGCATTCTACCCATGAGGTAAAACAGAGCAATTAAATTTAATACTTAAAGTATAAATCATAACAAAATATATATGAAGATACTGTCCAGATATACTTCTCAAGGTAGAATTAAGTATGACAATAGTAGTTTTTGTTTGTTTTTTGAGACAGGGTCTCGCTTTGTAGTTCAGGCTGGCCCTGAGCTCACTATGTAGTCCAGGCAAGCCTCGAACTCAGCAATCCTCCTGTCTCTGCCTCCCAAGTGCTGGGATGACAGGCATGAGCCACCACGCCCAGCACTGTGGTATGTGGTGTTGATGACTAGTGGGTGTGAGTCTCCATGCCCAGCATTGTATGTGGTTTCCAGGGATCGAACTAAGGACCTTGCACTTGTGAGGCAGGCGCCAGAACCACTGAGCTAACCCTCCAGCCTGACAATAGTAGTTTTATAAATGTCTTTGGGCAACATATTTCAGAGTATGTATTTCTGTATTAAAAATATTTTACGAGCATGAGAAAACACTATATGTTCCAAAAGGGAAATAATTTAAATAGAAATTAAATCCTAATGCCAGAGGTGAGGAATCAGCACATTGAGTCTGTGGACACACTGAGCTCTCTGCTCATCTTGTAATAAAACTTGACCAGGTGCAGAAGTGCCCAGGCCCTTCCATGCTTTCTGTGGGATGTCTTCTTTCTATACTGGGAAGATAAATAACTTCAAGAGAACCAGAAAGGCCCAAAGTACCTATTTGCTTTTTGCAGAAGGGCTCTGACCCTGTTCTAGGTTATTATAAAGATTTGAAAATGAATTAGCCTTATTTGTTAAATACTTTTTTAATTGTTTCTTTGTATTAGAACATGCATACTGCTGCCTGGAAATGACATAAACATCTAAAATATTTAATGTAAGAATTTCTGAAGGCAGTTAAATAAACAACAAATACGTAGTAACCAAAATTGCTTTTAAATGTTTCTTGAATACACAATTGCACCATGATCATGCCAGTCATTTCAATTTCAATTAATCATTCTGTATTGGAATGAGTCCTAAATACTTTTATTCTTCACATTTAAAGTAACAATAACTTTAAATCTAAGTGACTCTCAAGTTAGCTTTCATAGTTTCAGTTACAGTATAAAGGGTGAAGGACAAATATGGTGAACAGCTTACAGTATCTTAGAACTTACAATAAAAGACATATTGTCAAGAATGATGAAATAAGCGAGCCAGAGAGAAAGGCAAGCATTGTACTTTGACAGTGATTAGTGTTACTGTGTGTTTTACCCTAATAAAAATTTTAATTGAAATATTCCCCATAGGTTTTCAACATCTTTCAGTGATGAAACATTGACAGCAATAAGGTGTGTCCTCAATAACTATATTCAACACATCTAGCATCATCCAACTTTTGGCTCTTTCCTCAAAATCAAAATGACAGTGAAAGGGAAACAATCGTTTTGAATGAATTTAGGCCATCGAGGCAGCTATGAACAGCACAAGCTCTGTGAAGAAGACTTCCGAACTGCTTTGGTAAGTGGCAAGAACAATAGGATACATGTGCTTGTTGCTGTTGTTGTTATTATTGTTGTTTTAAGTGAGGGGCATTGTTTTTAACAAAATTAACAGTGCAGTGTCTCTTATGATAATGATTTTTTAATTAAATTTTCACCATATTTTGTGATCACACTTTGTAAATAAAGTGGAAAGTGTAACTCTGGTGTAGTATTTTATATTTGTACAAGAACACATAATTAACTTTATGACTTATATACCAAAACATTAAGTTAAACTAGTTTCCTTACAGTTTGAAAAACTCAGTGTGTTCATTAGGTGAAATCAGTTTCATGGAAATTAGAAATACGTCCATTTTTACAAAACTGAGGTTGTGTATCAGGTATCATAGATTCAAACAACCATGTAATAAGTTAATCCTTTTGTAACCATAAAATTGTATGTAACATGGAGGTTTATAGAGAAATATAGCATTATTTTCATATTTCTTATACTTAAACCTTTCCTAAAACACTTGGAAGTGAAAAAATAATGACTTTGAAAGAAATGATACTGGCTTTGCACATATATAAAGTTTTTCTCTGACTGATGTCAGGGATGAATGACTTAGTCCCCAAGACACCCCCTCGAAGCATGGCAGTCACGGCCCTGAGATTCCTTCCCAGATATTTCTGCGGAAGGGCCCCGTCCAGCCCCACATCTCTGCAGCAGGTTGCTAGGTGAAAGCAAGTTCCTGTTAATAAACGATTAGATTTTCATGACGTGAGCATGGCACTGGGCTCTGAGGAAGGAATTAGTTTCATCTTGCAAAATCACAAATTTAATTTTAATTTGAAAATACAAATACAGCTTAATTTCTTCAGAGACAACGTCCTAAGTATTGAAATCATGAAAAATTCTGTTCATAAAACATTCTTCTCACTTCCATGGTAAAACACTGACCTAACTGAATGATGTTGCTGTTAGAATAAATAAGTTGTAAACATCTATTTTATCACATGGTGACAACAGTTAATACTATTGAATTACATACTTAAAAACTGTTAAGTAGATCTTAAATGTTCTTAACATGTAAACATGATAATTATGTCCATCAATGGCTATGTTAGCTTAATTAATGTACATATGTATAGCAAAATATTTTACATATTATATGTGTACATTTTTTTTTTTTGAGACAGGGTCTCGCTTTGTAGTTCAGGCTAGCGCTGAGCTCACTATGTAGCCCAGGCAAGCCTCGAACTCAGCAATCCTCCTGTCTCTGCCTCCCGAGTGCTGGGATGACAGGCATGAGCCACCATGCCCGGCTATATTTTTGTTTAGAAGGCAAGTTATGACATGAGTATGCAGTCTCGTATGGCATAATTACTTACAAAATGCCATTTTTCTTCAGCTTGTGTCTATTTGTTAAAGATTTTTAGTTGATGTATTTTTAGTAAATACAATTAAGGGACAACTGTGTCCAAATGATTATAATCCACAAATGTTACAATTCACAAACAACTCACTAATGAACTTTCTAGGATTAGGGACTATACTGTAGTTTATTTCTCAACCCTTGTTTAATAAAATATAGTGCTGAAATGAAACAAGATCATGTAAGGATTTATTACCAAAATTTCATGCAAACTATACACTTATAATAAGACCACTGTTATATGATGTAATTTGCACACAGAAAGTGCTATTCAAATACACAAAAGGTCTCTTGGATAATGATGGAGGCCAGAATAGTACTTGCTTTAAAATTTTGATTGGATATTAATTCAAGTATCAGTTACCACTTTCCAGATAAAGTCAGGTACTTTAAAGTAGTGTCTGACAGTATTAGTTGGAATTAGTATATAATTTTCATGAGGGACCAATTTCAAGTACCGTATCAGCACATTTTTGCTAACATCGTTTTCAAATGTTTTAGACTAAACTGAGTTGAAAAAGTAAATTGTAGCAAAAGTTTCTGACTAAAACGATTTTAAAGTTTTACTTATAGGCAATATTTCTGGGAATTTCACAACAAGCAGGAGGAACGAAACATCACAGTTTGTGGCTGTTGGATTTGATCTGTGTGATGTGTAATGGACAAGAAGATGATATGTGTTCAGCCACTTAGAACTTTTTCCATTCTAGAGTAAAGATAAAAGGAAATCACAGGTGTCGAGAAGGATTTGGGACTCACTTTGTGTATGTGTTACTTTCTAGTATTTGTCAATGATTGTTACTTATTTACATGAACTGATTATAGATATTGTGATTTTAAAAACACTAAACTGTATAATGTTAGAACATCTCTCTTACTTTTTTTAATGTACTATTGGGGCTGGGGATGTAGCTCAGTGCCACTGTGCCTACCTCACGAGAGCAAGGTCCTGAGTTCAAGCCCTAGTACCACACAAAAAAAAAGTGTAACAGAATAAAACACATATGTATTATGGACTCATAATGTTATGAATTTAATATCCAGTAGAAATAGAACATATAGAGTAGAACATGAAAAGTTAAATTAGGAAGATAATTTTTAAATATGTTTAAGAAGCCACATCCAACAAAAGGATAGTAAAAATGTAGAGGGAAAGATCCACATGAATGACATATGATGTTTAACTTATGAGGAAATTGAACATATGAAGGTGTCTGCTTACTACTCAGAGACATGATTCTTTTTACAAATGGATGCTACAGTACAGTTCACTTTAACTGCTTACATAGTCACATCATAGAAAAATGAGGAAAAGTTAGGTAGAAAAACTGAAATGTAAAATGTAAAAATGTAATTTAGCTACTTAGAGTCTGGACAAAAATACCTATGAAGACAAGTGTCTAGTGAGTGTTTTGACCCGGACTTTAGAAATCTCAATGTCAAATTTAATTTTCACTTTACTGGAAAATACTGCACTTGAAGATACGTTGCTTAGATTAGAACTTCTCTAGAAAATATAAAGCTTTACAGGAAGAATACTAGACTAGTGAATGCTGTCATCCCTTTTCAACTCTTTGGTGTTCAGTGACTTTGCATGACCTAACAGGCTTTATTTTTTCATGTGAAAAAACATTCTGTGAATGGTAAACTGTAAATTACTTGGAAGTCTAAAATTCAAAGTAGCAATTTAATAAAAATTTACAAATAAAATATCTAAGTTCCCTAAGTGACTATTGTTTATTTTCTCAAAGAGAATAAAATGTTCTAGAAGGTAGTTTGTTTCTCCAAGAATGAATGCCTTCCCAAGTTACATATCAGTATCACTAGAATTATAAATTTTATTTATACTTTGATTAGAATAAGCAATAACTATTTTAGATAAGTATTTTACAATTACTTTTTAAGGAAGTAAGTCGAATATAAACAAGAAAATGGCATCCTGAAGATAAAAACAGAATAATTATTCACCAAATGTGGGCAATGGAAGAGTGTCTTTGAGATCCTATAACAAAATACTATAAACTGGGTGGCTGATGAATACAGAAGTTGTGGTTCTGTGCCTGCCTCACAAGTACAAGGTCCTGAGTTTCATTCCCAGTACAACAAAAAAGAAGGAAGGAAGGAGAGAGAAAGGAAGAAAGAAAGAAAGAAAGAAAGAAAGAAAGAAAGAAAGAAAGAAAGAAAGAAAGAAAGAAAGAAAGAAAGAAAGAAAGAAAGAAA
>PVIC010044851.1:0-14853 GCA_004025085.1 Thryonomys swinderianus
CCACCCACACCTCCCCACCCCCTACATATATGCTCTTTTATTTTCTTTCATAATCATATTTATTCATTCCCCTCATTACATCCCCACATCAAATTTCCTTTGGAAATTTCCCATTCCAAAAAGACTGTCATACTTTCTAGAGCTCATTTGCATCTACCGGTGCTCATATCAACAAGAAGATCCGGTATATGCCTATCTGGGCTCTATTGATTTCACTTATTAGCGTGTCCTCAAGGTGCATCTATTTGAACATAAATGAAGCAATCTTGTCATTCTTTATGGCAAAGTAATACTCCATTTTATATTTCTAAAAAACCACATCTTCTTTATCCACTCTCCAGTTGATGGACATTTGGGTTGTTTCCAAGATTGAGCTATCACGAACTGAGCTGCAATGAACAAGGGTGTACATCTGTCTTTCCAATGTGATTTTCTAAATTCTTTTGGTATATTCCTAGCAGGGGGATGGCAGTGTCAATGGGACCCCTAGTCCTAGCTTTCTGAGAAATCTGCACACATATCTCCACAATGGCTGCACAAGTCTGCACCCACACAAACAGTGGAGAAGGGTTCCTTTCTCCCCACAGCCTCGACAGCATTTACTGATGGTTGATTTTGTAATCATGGCCATTCTTTGTGGAGTGAGATGAAATCTCAGTGTTGTTTTCATTTGCATCTCTCGAATGACCAGTGATGTTGAACATTTCTTCATATGTTTCTGAGTTGCTTTGACTTCTGCCTCTGAGAAGTGTCTGTTCATTTCAGGTGCCCATTTTTGAATTGGGTCTTTAAACGTGGGGAGGCTGATCTGTTTGAGTTCTTTATATATTGTAGATAATAGCCCTTTGTCTGACAAACAGCTAGTAAAGATTTTTCCCCATGTTGTTGGTTATCTTTTGGCAGTGTCAGTGACTTCTTTTGCTATGCAAAAGCTTTTCACTAGGATGAGATCCCATTTGTTGATTCTTTCTGGTAGTTCTTGTGCTATAGAGGCTTTATTCATAAAGTTTCTGCCTAAGCCAATGTATCCAAGAGTTTTACCTAATCTGTTTTCCAGCAGGCTGATTGTTTCTGTTTTAATGTTTAGGTCTCATATCCACTGTGAGTTCAGTTTTGTGCATGGTGAAAGAGATAGGTCTAGCTTTAGTTTTTGGCAGGCTAAAGCCCAGTTTTGCCAGCACCATTTGTTAAAGAGGCTGTCTTTCCTCCATTGAGGATGTTTGGCTACTTTGTCAAAGATAAGGTGGATTAGACTACCCGGGTTTGTTTCTGCATCTTCTAATCTATTCCACTGGTCCTTGGGTCTGTTACTTTGCCAGTACCATGCAGTTTTTCTCACAGTGGCTTTATAGTAGAGTTTTAAATTGGGGATTGTAATACCCCTGCCATGTCGTGGTTGCTTAGAATTGCATTTGCTGTTCTAGGTTTCTTGTGGTTCCAGATGAATTTTTGTATTACTTTCTCTAGCTCTGTGAAGTATACCATTGGAATTTCAACTGGAATTGCATTGAATCTGTATAGTAGTTGTGGAAGCATAGCCATTTTGATGATGTTGGTTCTCCCTACCCAGGAACAAGGCATATCTTTCCACATTCTGATTTCCTTTTCTATCTCGTTTTTCAGAGTTCTATATTTTTCAGAGTAGAGGTCTTTCATTTCCTTTGTTAGGTTGAATCCTAGATATTTCGTTTTTCTGGGTGCTATTGTGAATGGGATTGACTGCTCAATTTCCCTTTCAGTGAGTTTGTTGTTTGTGTAGACAAAGGCTGTTGATTTTTTTTTTTTTTTTGAGACAGGCTCTCGCTTTGTAGTTCAGGCTGGCCCTGAGCTCACTATGGTGCCCAGGCAAGGCACTGCGAACTCAGCAATCCTCCTGTCTCTGTGTCCCGAGTGCTGGGATTACAGGTGTGAGCCACCATGCATGGCATTGTGGTATGCGGTGTTGATTGTTGGTGGGCATGAGTCTCCACGCCCAGCATTATATGTGGTTACTGGGGATTGAACTCAGGACCTTGCATTTCCGAGGCAGGTGCCGGAACCACTGAGCTAACCCTCCAGCCCAGGCTGTTGATTTCTGAGCATTCACCCTGTATCCAGCAACACTACCAAATCTGGTAATTAAGTCTAGTAGTCTTTTGGTTGAATGTTTAGGACCCTCTAGATAGAGTATCATATCATCAGCAAATAATGACAGTTTAACTTCTTCCTTACCTATCTTTATTCTTTTTATATCTTTGTCCTGCCTACGTGCTATGGCTAATGTTTCCAGCACTATCCTGAACAAGAGTGGTGACAGCAAGCATCCTTGTTTTGTTCCTGATCTTAGTGTAAAAGGTTCAGTTTTTGGCCATTAAGTATGATGCTGGCTGTTGGTTTCTCATAAATAGCTTGTATTGAATTGAGATAAAGTCCATCGATTCCAATTCTCTGTAGGGTTTTGATCATAAATGGGTGTTGGATTTTGTCAAATGCCTTTTCTGCATCTATTGAGATAATCATAGGATTTTTGTCCTTGAGTCTGTTAATATAGTGTATTACATTGATTGATTTATGTATGTTGAACCAGCCTTGCATCCCTGGGATAAATCCGACTTGATCAGGGTGTATGATTTTCTTGATAACTCTCTGTATTCTGTTTGCCAGTATCTTATTGAGGATTTTTGTGTCAATGTTCATTAGAGAGATTGGCCTGTAGTTTTCTTTTTTGGTGGGATCTTTCCCTGCCTTTGGAATCAAGGTGATGGTTGCTTCAAGGAATGATTTGGGGAGTACTGTTTCCCTTTCAAATTCATTAAAGAGATTGAGAAGTACTGGTATTAACTCTTCTTTAAAAGTTTTATACAATTCAACAGTGAAGCCGTCAGGACCAGGGCTTTTCTTTGTTGGTAGGTTTTTTATTACATTTTCAATTTCCCCGATTGATAGAGGGTTGTTTAACATTTTTATATCCTCTTCATTAAGCTTTGGAAGTTCATATGAGTCTAGGAATCTATCCATTTCTTCTAGAGTTTCCATCTTCTTGGAGTATAGATTTTCACACTACGTGTTTATGATCCTTCGGACTTCATCTGGATCTGTGCTGATTTCCCCATTTTCATTCCTTATAGCATGGATTTGAGCCTTTTACTTCCTTTGTTTGATAAGGTTGGCTAAGGGTTTGTTGATCTTATTTATCCTTTCAAAGAACCAACTCTTTGATTCATTGATTCTTTATATTGTTCTCTTTGTCTCCACTGCGTTAATTTCTGCTCTAATCCTTATAATTTCCTCTCTAGTATGTGCTTTGGATTTGTTTTGCTCCTCTTTTTCTAATTGTCTGAGGTTCATCATTAGATTGTTTATTTCAATTTGCTCTATTTTCTGAGTGTAGGCATTCACTGCTATGAATTTCCCTCGCAGAACTGCTTTCATTGTGTCCCATAAATTCCTGTATGTTGTGCTGGGGTTGTCGTTTAGTTGTAGAAACTGTTTAATTTCTTCTTTAATTGTTTTTGTGGCCCATTGGTTGGTTAACAGAGTGTTGTTCAATTTCCATGTGTTTGTGAGGATCTTGGAATTTCTTCTCCTATTCAGCTCCAGTTTCAAGGCACTATGGTCTGATAGTATGCAGGGGATAACTTCAATTCCTTTGCATTTACTTAAGCTTGTTTTATGGACTAGAATGTGATCTATTTTGGAGAATAATCCATGAGCAGCTGAGAAGAAGGTATATTCTCACTTTGTAGGATGAAAAATTCTGTAGACATCTAATAAATCCATTTACTCAAATGTTTGATTTAGCTCAAGTATTTCCTTATTGATTCTTTGTCCAGTTGATCTGTCAATTTGTGACAGTGGAGTACTGAAGTCCCCTACTACTATTGTATTCGTGGTTAACTGTCTTTTCATGTCCAGTAATGTTTGTTTTATATAGTTGGGTGCATTAGAGTTTGGTGAATAAATATTTATGATTATAATTTCTTTTTCTTGGATAGTTCCTTGTACGAGGATATAGTGACCTTCTTTATCTCTTTTAATCAGTTTGGGTTTGAAATCTATTTTATCTGCAAACAAGATAGCCACTCCTGCTTTTTTGCAGTTTCCTATGGTGTGGAGGATTGTTTTCCATACTTTTATTTTCAGTCTATGGGTTTCCTTCTGAATTAGGTGTGTTTCCTGTATGCAAGAGATTGTAGGATCTTGCTTCTTGATCCAGTCTGCTAGTCTGTGTCTTTTAATTGGCCCACTGAGGCCAATGACATTAAAGGTTATGACTGATATGAACATATTCAGAGCTGGCATGTTTCCCAGTTCTTGGTTTCTTTCTTCCTTGCTTTTCCCCTTTTCTATTTAGTTTCTTGTTTGCCCCAATGAATTTACTCTCCTGGGTCTAGTGGCTGTGGAATTTTCTGTTTTTTTCAAAGATACTCTTTAGAATGTTTTGGAGTGCAGGTTTCCTATTTGTGAAGTCTTTCAAGTGTTCTTTGTCATGGAAGTATCTTATTTCCCCGTCTATTCTGAAAGATAGTTTTGCAGGATACAACAGTCTAGGTTGGAGGTTGTTTTCCTGCAATGTTTGAAATACTTCCCTCCAGGCTCTCCTTGCATTGAGTGTTTGTGTTGAAAAGTCTGCTGTGATCCTGATGGGCTTTCCTTTGTAGGTGATTTTCTTCCTTTCTCTCACTGCTTTCAGTATTTCATTCTTTTGTTGTGCATCTGGAACCTTGATAATTATATGTCTAGGTGTAGATATTTTTATGTCATGGCGTTTTGGAGTCCGATAGGCCTCATTTATCTGTATGTCTATTTCTTTTCCTGTGAAGTTTTTTGTTGTTATCTCTGACAATAGCTTTTTTATGTCTTTTACACTGTCTCCTGCTTCCTCAGTGACTCCAATCAGTTTTATATTATTTTTCTTTGAGTCATCTAGAAGCTGTTGGATTGATTTCTCATGGTCCCTTGCTCTTTTCCATAGATTATATCTTTCCTGCTCATTGGCTGCTATGCTGTCCTCTACGTCTGAGATTCAGTTCTCTGCTTCATTTATGCTACTTCGCAAGCTTTCATTCTCCTTCATCATTCCCTGGAATTCTGCTTGAAACTGTTTAAAAGGTTCAATTGCACTGGGCTTGGTGGCTCACACCTGTAATCCCAGCACTCAGGAGGCAGAGGCAGGAGGATTGCAGAGTTCGAGACTTGCCTAGGCTACATAGGGAGCTCAGAGCCAGCCTGAACTACAAAGCAAGACCCTGTCTCCAAAAAAAAAAAAAAGGTTCAATTGCTTCTGCTATCTTGGATTCTATCATCTCGCTGATCTCTTCTTTAATGATGTCTTTCACTGTGGACAGTATTCCTGTTTTGATCTCAGAGATGAGTTTTGATTTCCATTGTACCAGATCTGCTTTAGTCACCATCTCCAAGAGTCCTGGTGCTGGTTTCAGTTTGCTCTATTTCTCTTTTCTCTTAATTTTCCTGTGGTGGTGATCTTTGTGTCTGGTTTTTTGTATATTTTCTCATTTCTACTCTTTGTTTGTTACTAACGCTATTCTTTGCCTGATGACAAGGCAATGTTTGTTGCAGGTGTCTTTCTTTCTGTTATCTGGGGCTCTTTGGATGTGGCACCTTCCTGGGGTGTCCTCCTTGAATCTGTAATGACTCTTGAGATTTCACAGTTCTGACACATCATGGGAGGTATTTGAGCAGAACAATCACATCATATTTGTTACCATAATACAATCAATACAAATATCAGTATTAAACACAGTAAATAAAATGAAAGTTTTGTTAAATTCTATTCTGGAGACTTTGAGCTTATGAGTTAGCTCTGTATCCCTATGCCAAAAATTAGAATTCATATATATATCAACATGTAGATCATAAATGCACCTGCCAAACCCTTTGGCGATAAGAGGTCACTGGGGAATCAGGGAGGTAGGGGGACAGAAGGAGACTGAAATAGGGTTAGCAGATTTATGAAGATCACCTATACTCTAGAACCTCATATATTGCAGCAGATAATAGAGGATAAAAGGGCGTATAGAAAACAGTACCAACTGTATGTTGTAAGACTGTTGGAGACTTTGTACACCTTTTTATAATAGTACACGAGAAGAAATAGAGCAGCCTAAGAGTCTTTTACTTCTGGATATTGCTTCTGACAGGAAGACAGGAGAGGGTGTGGGGTCAAGAGGTGAGTAGAGGGATCTAGGAGTAGATGGCAAAATAGAAGCTAGATTCCCACACCCCCCCCTTTTTTTTAATCTTGCCTGGTCTCTCAGCACGGCTGCAGTGTGGAGGGTTGCAGGAAATGGCTCCAGTTCCTCTAGGACCTAGGTCCTCACAATACAGCTTCGGGGTGGGGTTGGGGCCTGCCAGCGGGCCTCAATCCTCCATGGTGGGGATGGAGCCCAGGGTCCGTACCTGACTCCTCACTGCACAGCTCGTGGGTAGAGCAGGCCGGTGTGCAGGCCTCAGTCTGCTGCCGCTGCCGCTGCCGCCACCAGGGACGGAATGGCACCCGGGGCAGCCAAGTCATCTGTGCCGGCCCGGAGTGGAACGGGTCAGTTTGCGGGCCTCAGGTCCGCTGCCGCCGCCGCCGCCAGGAACAGAATCTCTTTTCTATGATTAAAGGTGCTACATTATTGGTTCTAATGGTATATCAGTAGCTTGTCATTGAATCTATTATCACTACTGATATTTCTGATATTGCAAGCAGGGAATAGTTGTTGCTAGTAATTGTTTTTTTCTGCATGCCAATAATGAGATTGTCTTTCTCTTACTAAGAATACTCTGGTCTATTTGAGAATAACTGGATAATACCAGTTACACTGCACCCTCCCATCACAAATTAATGCAAAGGGTTCAACCTTGGGAAGGAGGAAAAGGGCTATAATTATGCACACACATAGAATATATAATTAAAAATCAGACACCAAGTGAAAAGATCTCCAATCTAGCAACAAAGTCCAATACAATTGACCACAAACCTAGACATACACACACACACATGCACACACATACACACATGTGCACAAAACCTTGGAGGCAGCCTATAGACCCATAAACAGATGAACGGATAAGAAAATGTGGTACTATATTTATACAGGATGGAATACTACTTTATCATAAAGAAGTGAGTAGAACTCATTAGTGATACACATCAGTAAATTAATTTACTAATTTTCATAGCTGAATGGGCTGTTACAAGGGAGGCCAAATTACAAGAGGAATTGGAAATTGCCTTTGAAAAATATATTCCCTCTCATGTTCTCTCCTTCCCTATTACCCAGAAGTCAGCAGCATTATCTGGCATATTATTTCTGCTTTAGAGCCAGCCAACCATGAACTTTACTGTGAGCCAAAATAAACTGCTCATCCTTTAAATGTAGATGTTGCTGGTGATGGTGTTGCACACCTACAATCCTAGCACTTGAGGAAATGAGGCGGGAGGATCACCATAAATTTGAAGCAAGCCTGGGGTTACCTAGCAAGTGCAAGACTAGCCTGAACTACCTAGCAAGACCCTGTCTTAAAAAAAATTTTTTTTTAAATTTTGTCACCAGCAACAGAAAAGCTGACTGATACACTTGTTAACTTTTAATTGTAAGATTCTTGACTTGTTTTGATGTAACTGTGAATTCATAGATAACCACTTACTATAGATCAAATCAATTTATCAGGGTATGACTCTGGAAAACTTGATCAAAACTTGTATCTTTTCTAATCTACAATGTTTATTTCTGCCCTTTTAAAACAGACTATGTTTAGTTAAGGCAGAGAGAAACTCTGCCTATCTTGTATAGAAAGCAAAACAACTGCTCAACCAAGGGAAAAAGTATGACGTGGTAGAAAGAAGAATGGACTCTAGATATTTACAGTTTACTGAATTATATGCCTCTTATCACTCATTTATATGTTAGGGACAAAAATATGACTGTTTTAACTATCCTGAAGAATTATAACGATAAACAACTAATAAGTATGTCAAAGTGGTCCTAAGCTGAAACATGGCTTGCAAATTATTTTATAAATGTATAACTTTTAATAGAATATTAAACAAACCAATGCTAAATAAATGATTTGGAATAAACTTTCTAAGAGTTTTAGGACTCCACTGTAAGGACCTCTTCAGGTTAGTTTACAGATAGTTTGTATTTTAAGATCTAAGAACTCTTTTCTAGGGACCTTATTCAGGATATCTTTAATAAATAGGTCATATTTTATATAAAATTAGCTCAACCCTGAAATAGAAAAACACCAATATAGCTTCTTTCTATGAGGTAAAAATAAAGACAGACACATTATAGTGCATAGTAGTTTTTTTTACCTCCTAATTGCTTCACTTGGCTGCAGACTTTTTATCACTTTAGAGACTGAACACATCTATAATGTTGCAGAATGAGTATTCTTACAATGAACATTCTTCAAATGCTAACAGAAAAGTTTCTGGTTGTGTTTCTGAACCACATTGTCATCAAATCTATGGATTTCAAATCCAAGAAAATATACCTTTAAATACAAAGGGTAAAGAACCCAGACAAATTTATATAAATATCAAATGAATTTTTTTTGCGAGGCAAAGAGAATCTTTATTGCCACAGAAAACAGGTGCACTCGTCCCACCTCACCACAGTTGTAGGAGTCACAAAAATACAGACTTCACACAATAAAGTACAACAGACTCGGGGAAATGGTCCCTTGGACTATACTGGCTGTAATACTGAGGTAACCAATTAACCTTGTTTAGTGAAAATACCTTGACCACAATGAAAAACATCAACTAGTTATAACATCCAACTTATATATACACTTCGAATAAAATATACATTATTTGCTTTAATGTATAGCAAGTTTAATACATTAGTGTTTACAAAATAGAACTGTATTCTACTGAAACTGTTCTTGTGCTTCCTTGTCACTAAGCCTAAAAGATCAGAAAAGTATGATACTTAAGGAAACTTATTTGTGATTCAAAGATGCAGTTTGTGGGTCCATGAATCATGGATAAATAACAGTTGGAAGTTTATTGCATCTTCAAAGACTGTTGCTTATTAAAATCCATAAACTTGAACTATAAGACACAATTTAAAAAAGAGCACAAAATTTCTCAATATAGATTAGAATACAGGAAATGTTTCATGAAACTACTGAGATACTAACCAGTGCTATGGCTAATATTAAAAACTGAACATTCTATTTAAATCATATTCATACTATACTTTCAAATGATTTTTTAAAAAAATTCCTTTGATGCCATTGACACAAATTGACTGATTACACTCCCCCCCCCCCAATAAGAAGTCCACTGCTCCAAGTTTAAACCAGGTCACGTCATTAGATCTCAGAAAAACTTGCTCCTAAAACTGACTTGAAGAAAATGTAACTAACCTGTCAAATGAAATCTGGGACAAAGGAAAATGATACCTTTATTGTTATGCAAAGTATATTGCTGAGTGAATCCTCCATCTATTATTTTCAGTTATAGTATTTGCTAATAGTAATGGTAAAAATCATTCTAAAAGTATTATCTATTACTTATTTTCTGGTTATCTGTTTAAATAGCCAAAAGTAAGAAAAAAGAGGGAGAAGGAAAGAAGATTTAACACAGAAATTCTGACACAATTTATCAATGACATGTAAACCCTTCCCAAAAAAAAAAATACATGAACCAAAAACTTAGTCAAAAATGCCCGTGGCAGCTGGATACAATGATGCATCAGCCACTATTGAGTTTTTTAGCCTTTGTAGACTTACACTAAAAATTCTTATATCTGACATATAAAATATATGACACTTTACTAATGTATCTATTACATTACAGTTTCATCAAAATTAATGTCCCTAAAGTATGTTATAAATTTAAAGTTCAATTTATGCTATATTAAATAAAAGACTAAATTGAATCCATTTGACTGCCCTTCTTATACTCAATACTACCTCCACTCCCTCTTGTCAGCAGCAGAGTTGTTCTTTTCTATAAATAATGTGCTTCTTAAGGTGATTTTAAGGGAAAAGCAAAAAATAAATTACAGCATTCAAGCCAAAGGCAAGAAGCCATGGACAATAACCCCAAAACAGACACTCCTATCTCCTACATAGATACTATGAAACATTCTTTATCTCCTACATAGATAACATGAAACAGGAAATATTCAAAGGGAAAAGGGGATAAGGGTAAGTAAAGAGGGGAAAGAGAAAAGGAATGGTTAAAAAAAAACACTTTTAAGGTAAGCTAGTTATTTTATGAGACAAAACAAGGCGAAGGAGAATTAGGTGTTACATCAGAATTCTTCAAAATACTGCAAAATAATCATGTAACTGCACTAAAATGAATAACTTCATGAGCAAGCCAAATTTAAAACTTCATGATTTTTCTTTTTTATTAAATATATACAATGCTGTTATACATAAATGAGTTAAACAGAATTAACACTTATAGAGACGGTAGGAGTCTCAGGTGAAGCTTCCACATTAATCACAAAAACACTTTATCTTAAATGAGAAAAACATATCTTTAACAGTCCAACCCCAAAAGCTTAATTGAAAAATATTTGTAGATCTTTCACTCATTATGGATAATGATCTAAAACTAAAATTTATAAATCTGATTTTTTTTTCCAAAGATACAAACAGGTCTGAAGAATTTCTTCCTCAGTCCTCTCTGAGAATTATGCCTAAATACAGTATCTTTTCTCTGGTATGAGAAACTGAAGATGTAAATGAGTTCCAGAATGTATGATAGATACTATGAAATAGGAAATATTCAAACGGAAAAGGGGTAAGGGTAAGTAATGAGGGGAAAGAGAAAATGTGATGATTAAAAAAAGGAAACAAAGAATATGTAAATAGGGGGTGAGGGGTTGTGGGTTGGGCAGGGGAATGGGAAAAAATGAGAAGTTGTGTCGTACTGGTGCAAATTCTCAATGTTGACTGTAATCATGATGTGCGTATATAATGCACCAATAAAGATTTAAATCTTTAAAAAATAATTATCTCAATTACACAGATACTACTATCTGAAATTAAACCATCTCACAGAGGCACCTTGCATCAGATGACTGGTCATTGTCAGAGTACAATGATCTAGCCTCTTTATTTCTACTTAAATATAACTCCAAAAACACTTTCTCATGTGATTTACTGAGACCTCTGTTGTGATTACATCTTAGCCAACTTATCCTTTGGTCCAATCCTGCTTCCTTCCTTCTCCTCATACTTGTAATTCATAAGCATTCTTATTAACTTCTGGCATATTAATCTGCTTCCTCGGGAACAAAACTGTCCCTGTTATATATACATCAAATAGAACTGCATGTATAACAATAACACAAAACTCTACTAGAGATTACACTCAACATCAATTTCCCCCATTAAAATTATTGGAACCAGAGATAATTCAAATGCCTAGTTACTTTTTTTTTTTTTTTTTTTTTTTGCTTTTTGGAGACAGGGTCTCGCTTTGTAGTTCAGGCTGGCCCTGAGCTCACTATGGTGCCCAGGCAAGCCGCCGCGAACTCAGCAATCCTCCTGTCTGTACCTCCCGAGTGCTGGGATTACAGGCATGAGCCACAACGTCCAGCATTGTGGTATGCGGTGTTGACTGTTGGTGGGCATGTCTCCACGCCCAGCTTTATATGTGGTTACCGGGGATCGAACTCAGGACCTTGCGCTTGCGAGGCAGGCGCCAGAACCACTGAGCTAACCCTCCGGCCCTAGTTACTTATTTTGGAGTACCTACATATCCTAATGAGATATCTCAGGAATAAGACCCATATGAAACCACAAAGTTCATTTGTGTTTCCTCTATGCCGTAAACACAGAACCTGAAGGAATTTTATGCAGTACTTTTAGTGCACCCATGCTTTGATGTGGCCTATCACTTTGTTCCACTTCTGAGTCACATCAAGGCTCAAAAAGTTGTGGATGTCTGAGCACTTTCGATTTCAGATATTCAGATTAGATATCCTAATGTAAGGCATTCTTTTTTATTATTGCTATAAAAAAGGCTGATAGTCTACCTTAATTAAGGCTATAAAATTCTGAAGATTTAGAAGACTATATTCTGAAAGGAAACATTTAATAAAGATAAGACAAGGTTACTTAACTGTCTTAGTCTTATTTTTTCACACTTCTCTGTAGCAAGTGTGATAATCAGAAATCTATATTTTTATGTTTAAGAATAAAAATTCCTTCAGTTTATCATTTCACTTACATAAAGTGGGCCTTTCATAATATTCAAAGCATATGATTCTATGATAAAAATACCAGCTCAACTGGTCTAGATATTAGTCTTATGTCTCACAGAGCCTCTTGATATTCATTTCTATGCCTCCCATGCCTTTCTGAACAATAAAGATTAGAAAACTGTTCAACTGAAATACTCTTGAACAAGTAAAAATTTTGAACAATGAATTACAGGCAGAAACCACTGGAGGAAATTTTCGTTCTTTCCAGGGAATGTAAGAAAGCATCACAAGACTGAATTTTTATTAACTTTCCTTACTTTCTAACTAAAAGGTGAATATGATACCTGGAAATGTTGCTTAGATCTGGAGTAACAAAACAAGAATGAAAGCCTAGTAAGTCATACCAGAAATGCAAAAGGAACCTGGGGCATCAGTGTTTTAACAGAGGAACCATACATGCTCTTGGACTAGTTATCTCCAAACTTCTTGTTACATGAAAAACAGTACTTTAAAATAATAATTCTTCTCACTTTATTCATCACTTAGTAACAAGAAGCATGTGAGTGGGCTGAGAGAAACAAAGTTCTTCTAACATTAAACCATATAAGAAATTTACCACCAGGTCAGAGATTTAGCTCAGTGGTTCTGGTGACTGCCTAGCAAGCACAAGGTCCCTGGTTCGATCCCCAGTAACCACATACAACAATACCAGGCATGGTGACTCACACCCACCAGCATTCAGCACCACATACCACAATGCCAGGTGTGGTGGCTCATGCCTTTAATTTCAGCACTCAGGAAGCAGAGGCAGGAGGATTGCTGAGTTCAAGGCTTGCCTGGGCTACACAGTGAGCTCAGGGCCAGCCTGAACTACAAAGTGACACCCTGTCTCAAAAAAATAAAAGAAAGAAATTTATCACCACTTTAACACTGAGACACTGAAACTATTTTATTACCCTGTCTCCCTGGATTACATTGTGCTACAAGAGATCAGAGACTGAATCTCATTCACCCAGAGGAAAGAAGGGGAAACATGGAGGGATGGAAGTTGAGCTATGAATACAATGAAAGAATTGTATCAATTGTATAATGGGTCTTTGAAAGCTTTCTTTATTCTAATAATTTAATTTGATATAAAATAAGAGCTATCCTTAAAAAAATGTATAATATATTGGTCAGCTTTCCTCTAATGAACAAGTAATCTGACACCTGCAATTTAAAGAGGGAAAGGTTTATTTGATTCATAATTTCAGAGGACTCAATTCATGGCTCTTTGGCTCAAGGGAAAAAAATGATAACGCAAAGGCAGGCAGAACAAACATGTTTAGTTGATCATGGCCAAGAAGCAGAGCAGAGGAACAATGCCAGAAAGGACAAGTACAGGAACCAGTCATAGCCCTCAAAGTCATACATACCTCCATGACTCACCCAAAAATATGATTTACTAATTCCCTAGGTTGCTGCCAAGCAAATCAGGTTGGCAATAAGCTTAATTCTTGTATACAGTTAATATGCTCTTTTATATGACACTTGCTAAAATACATACTTTCTCTTCATTGGGCATATGATGGTTAGATAGCAGAAACTGCAAGACTAGAGTTGCTAAGAATGATGTGCATGGGTGTTCTATGTTACTGACAAGGTAAAAATCCTTTTTATACCTGCTAGGAAAGGATTTGTTATGAAAATTCAAACCTAATGTGTATTCTTGTCTAGTTGAAATGTCATCTTCCTAAGGGATAATAAACTGTATAGATTTTTCTAATAGCCCAAATTCCTCTTTAAAAGCAGTTTTTTGTATGATAAAGTTAATATCATTTTTAAAATGTTGTTTTATTTGTATAGTCTATACAATGAAACAAATAATAGATGACACTCTACATTTTATTTGCTTGCCCCAACTAGTCAAGTATCTGTTGAAACAATAAATGAGAGGAATTTCCATTTATTCACTACTTCATTAGCTGTGGCACATAATTTTATAATCTCAAATAATCTTAAAAGGATAAAAAACTTGATTTAAAAAATACCTTTGAAATCTTAAGACACATTTTAATATGCCACAATATGTATAAATGGGATAAACTGGTATTTCATAGCCTACATATTAAAAGGTTTACATAAAGCTGTCTAGGTCAAAACAAACCATAGAATACTGATCACCTAGGGGGATTTCTAAACTGTTATTATAAGCTAAACTAAGTTAAATCATGTTACATTCTCTACTTGCCCCACAAAATAACATTGTCATATAATTTAAACTAATAAGCATTAAAAATTTTGGGTAAAAAAACTATCTTCTGTTTTTCTGTTTTCATTCTGTTGTTATTGATTGGTTGGTTGGCTTTTTTTTATTGAATTCTTTATTGGTACAATTTATATACATTTCAAAATCACATATAACATTGGGAAATTTGTACCAGTATATGCCACAAGTTAATTCTCATTTTTACCCATATCCCTACCCACTCCCCCCTCCTCCCCCCTTTATACATGCTCTTTTATTTTCTTTCTGTATCATATTTATTCCTCCCCCTCATCACATTCCCACACCAAGTTTCCGATAGAAATATCCCACTCTATAAAAGCTGTCCTACTTTCTAGAACTCATTTGCATCTACAGGTGTTCATGACAAAGAGAAGATCCGGGAATTGTCTATCTGTGATCTATTGATTTCACTTATTAGTA
>PVIC010044852.1:0-14850 GCA_004025085.1 Thryonomys swinderianus
GCAATGAATTGTCACTTTTTTCTTTGCCTGTAATCTGAAATCTGTCCTCAGCCTTCTGGTTCCTACAACATTGTCATTTTGGGGTAATATAAGTCAGTTGTTTTACAGAAGGGGCCTCAAGTTGAGTGACATGGTTCCACTTAGCCCCATCTTGGTGACACTAAATTTCTCACATCTCCCTCCTCACCCATCTCCAGCTCCCAGGAGGTGATGGGTACTCGCTGGCTGTCATGGGATGCAGCCCAGGAGGGATCACTTGAACCAAGCTCAAAGAGGCAGCTCAGAATCTCAGGAAATGCTTATTAGAGGACAAGGATGAAAAATATCCCATTATAGACCACTTTGAAAACCCCAAAACCCTCACAAACTTAGACCAAAACATTCATATTAGCTCGGACTTGTATGTGATATGCAAGTAAATTTATCTGATGCTGCTAAGCTACTTCTGTCTGAGGTTTGTCCCATCCAGCTGAGTTTTACCCTGCTTAATACACCTGCCTTTGTACCATATGTCTCAGCTCTGATGGTTATTTCTGGTTCCCTGAGCAAACTAGTCCAGTAGTTCTCAAAGGAATCACCTGAGAATCCCCTTAAAATGCAAATTCTCATTCAGCAGCTCTTTGAGAGTCTGTGTTCTTCAGAAGTTCCCAGGAGGCTATGCCGCTGGTCTGAGGACCACACCACATTTTAACAGCTGGCCAACCTCAGGCTTCTTGTCTACATGCTTTGCACATGATGCTTGCTGTGCCTCAAATTCCTGCCTTTCCTCAAGTGTCCAGGAAGTTGTTATTCTCAAATCCTGCTTGGAGGACCCCTCTTGTTTCATTATCGGCTGGTTTGTGAGCACTAACTCCATGTCTTCCTGTTTGAAGGACCCATGACTAGACAAGGTAAGAACTGATCCATCGCACATTCTAGCAGAGAAACAGACTATCAATTAAGCAAATTTATAAACCATAACCGAACTTATTGGTAAATACTGTGGAGTGGCCAGTAGGGGGCGTGCCTTGAGGTGTGATCAGGGAGGGCCTTTTAGATGGCAAAATAATTGAGCTTTTTTTTTTTTTTTCTAAAGGAAAGAAACCAGTCCTGAGAGCAGTTGAAGGGAGGTCAGAATCAGGCAGAGGGAAGAAACAAGGCCAAGCCCCAGAGGGAAGAAAGAGCTTGGAATGTTAATGGACCTAAAATCCAGCTGCTACAGTTTAACAGTAGTGAGTAATGAGAAAAGAGAAGGATGGACGGAGGTGTGAGGCTTAGGTCACTAAGACCTTTGCCCTTGATAATGTGCTTGGATTTTATTGCAAGTGCAATGGAAAATTGCTGGAAAGCTTTGAGTAGAAGAATGATCATATCTAATTTATGTTTTGAAAAGATCACTGTGGCTGCTCTGTGAAAAATGTAGAGTAATAATAGCTAATGATAATGGCTCACGTTTATTGGTTGTGCTGATTGTGAGCCATACACTGCTCACAGTGCTTGCATATATTGACTCACTTAATACAATAACCACAGGAAGAAGATACTGTTATTAGACTCATGTTATACATGAAATAAAGTTGAGACGAGCATTTAAGAAAGCTCCTGACATCCTGTAGCTGGTTTGCTCTAGACTGGAGATTTGAACCCAGAAGTCTGGCTCAGAGCCTGAAATGTTAAAGCCTATTTCCTCTGCAGAAGGGTGAAAGTAGCCGTCGAGGGAGGTGGGTACTGGCTTGGATGAAGCTGGTAACTGCCCACAGAGAAATGTGATGGGCAGGTTTGAGACTGACTTAGAATTTACAATAAAGGTGAGGGATTTACGGATAAGGAGGCACCTAAGGTGCTGGGGTTCAAGAAGGCGTGCGATGTTCCATGTGCCAGGAGAAAGGCTAGGGGAGAAGCACCCTTGCAGAAGAATCCAGACTACTTCAGAGTTGCAGCTTCCGGACAGCAGGCCGATGTACACATAGGGAAGGTCTGGAGGGGCTGTCTGGAGCTCACTGTGGGCTGGCACGACCCATTCTGGACACAGGCAGGTGGGAGGTGCTCGGCCTCAGGGAGCAAGAGTGCACGGAGAAGATGGACGGGTCCAGTGTTAACGCTGTGCCTCACCGGCATGCAGAGACAAAGAAGAAAAGGGGGCAATGGCAAGAAACATGGCAAGTCAGCAGCCAGAGAGGAAGCGGGAGACCACGCAGGCTGGCAGGAGGAGGCTGAGACAGACAAGCACAGCTGGAAGAGGGACCCAGGGAAAGAGGAACCATCTCATCCGGCCACGAGGCTCTGAAGGCATCTGCCAGCGCCTGCAGACTTTCCTTTCACTTTTCTTATTTGGAATGAGTATCCCAGCTGGGATAAAATACTGTCTGGAGTGAAGAACTCGTTTTCTAATCTTTCTCTCTGGGCACTACATCCATGAAACCAGAAGTGTTATGAGAACCTGCTGCAAAGGGTCTTTAGAGGTGCTGGCTCAGCAAGCAGGAGCTCCCTTCCCCTCCCTGCTGCCCAGAATGGGACGCAGATAGTTAGAACCCAGCAGATACATGAGAAGGATTCCACGGAACCTAGGTCCGCACAGGGTGGAAGGTGGGCCCCTCATTATGCTAAAACCCTCGAGATCCTGTTCTCTGATGGCAGAGCCAGAGTCAGCTGCTGCCTCAATCCCTTCTTGTTCTAAAATTCTGTACCACTCTTGGTACTCACTAAATATTTGTTGAATGAATAAATGAAGAGATGTGTATGAGCACAGACAGTACACATTGCCTTGGCAAACTCACATTGAAAAATAAGAATATAATATACACATATATATTTGCTAGGCAAATGAATATTATAAACAAAGGAAGTACTTACATCTTCATAAAACTGAGTACAAGCAACACATATATCAATAACATTAATTTATAATTGTACCATGTGCAAACAAAGCAGAGCAGTGGCTCCACATAATTGGGTAGCTGATGTCCCCAATAATAGGGCTTTACAGTATATCTCAGGGTGCTCTGGGGCCCACAGCCAGCACTCCTGCCATGCTCAGGACTGCCCCATGGAACTCGAAGCCTTGGGACGCACATGGAGGAGACCACACACAGCACAGGCCTCTGAGGCCACAGTGGGGCAACAGAGACCATCCTCGGGGCTCCAGGTCCTGTGTGCAATTATACTGCACACAAACAGGCATGTTTTAACTTAATTCTTAGTATTTCATGTCTTCTCCCTAAGAACAGTGATTATATACTAACCATTATTCTGAACCACATCTAGCCATACATTACATAATGACCTTTCTATCCACCACAGCCCTAGTGGACAACAGTGACCCTGTAAGATCAGGATGTAATTGACCAATTCTTGTCACTTACTGTCCCAAAGTCATCACAGAAGCACAATATGTTTGGGATGATGCTGCTGTGGACAAAGCCACCTCACCACTGTGTATAAGCATAAGGCACACACAAACTGCATGTGGTTAAGATACCTTATCATTGCAACAATCAACTCTGTTCCTGGTTTGTGCAACTATCATTATTTCAGATGTACCCTACTTAAAAAGACAAGGTGACTGTATGACAGTTAGCTGTGTCAAGGTGGCAGCAGCTTCAGTGTCTCCCATTGGTCATGTTTGTAGATTGTATGGAGGCCAGCTGGAGGTGTTGACCTGTGGTATCTCAGTCTGTTTTAAGCATATTTCATCCTGCGATGACATTTCTAGCTATGTACTTTTAGGCTGTATCCCCACTGATAAGTGATGATGACTGTATGGGAATCAGCTCATTCAAACTTCACAGTCCTATGAGACAAAGGCTCTTCTGGCCCTGTTACAGGGATGAGAGCACTGAACTCTCCAGAGGACTATAAGAGGTGAGTATCCTGCCTTAAGCCACCTATGAAGTAACAGAAGCCTGCATGACGCCTGAGCCCTCCACTCTACTCCCTCTGTAGACTTTCAGGTTAACATGCCATGTTCTTCTTCTAACAGAGTTGCCCGACGCACAGACCCTGTGGGACTCCTCTCCAGCAGAAGTATACTGCTAAGCCCTCTGCTCTGATTGCCCTTGGGCTCTGTGCCCCATCTAGGTCACTCAGCCTAGACTTTGGCTAAATCCATGAACCTGATGGCCACACTGATGTCCTGCACCATGAGCAGCCCAACTGTACCCTCACCCATGCAGATTTAGTGTTCCAGGCTGGACAGCAGGGTAGAGCATGCACAGAGCCCACAGGCAGCCAGTGACCCTCCCACCAGTAATTCCTGACATTAATCAGCAGCTTGAAGCAGAACTGAGCACAGAGATCAACAAGGCACAGTCCTGCCTACTGCGTTCTGAGGGGTGTAGCCAGGTTCCACAGAAAGGTTCCTGGAGCATCCGCCTGGGAAGAACTTGGCAGGTCAGACCCAAGAAGACTGGAAGGGGACAAGCTAAGACCTAGAAAAGGGCCTGACATCCCAGCTCCTGACACAGGTCTGTCTGCGGCATCCCAGCAATGAGATGCCAGGCTTCACCATAATGGCTCTGCAGCCTGGTGGGCACCCAGCTGGCCACAGAGTGCAGAGGCACATGGCTCAGGTTCCTGAAGCCAAGTCATTACCCTCTGACCCACTTACAGGAATCAGCAGAAAGAAGAAAGCAATTGGGATGCCACCACTGCACTGCTGTTCACCTAGGGGAACCTTATAAAATTCAAGTCCGATCTCCCACCCACACCAGACATACCTATTTTCCACTATCAAAAACAGTTCCACACTTCCAAGATACCTCTGATGTGGGCAGAGAAGTCTCCTTGAGAACAGAGGGCAGAAAAATTTAAAAAGCAAGCACAGATGCTCAAGGGTCACATAGCCCCAGTTCTGGCTCCAATGTGCTATGTATTGTCAGAACGCAGAGACACTTTAATGATCTTGAAGGTCTCTCCTCAGCATGCCCATTCCCACTAGACTGTAAATCAGCATTTGTGGAAAAACAGAGAAAGAAGAGCATTAAATATAATTTCTATAATAAGCTATCATTTATAGCAGAGTTCTATGCAGAAGAACCATGACCATGCTCTCTTTGTGGCTAATGTGAAAATGACTAGAAAAAAAGAACTCATCCCCTTGAATCTAAAAAGTGAACAATATCAACTGTATGTCTCTGGATGCCTTGGTTAGAGAAACAGTTTTGAAAAATGAAAGAAATTATGAAATTGTGATTGCCCATTGCAGCTATCTACTGGGTAATAAATGTTGCTGAATCTGTGTCATTTAGCATAAAAATACCACAAAGAAAAAATATTGCAGGTTTAGTATCTTAATTATGTAGATTTTACATTCAACGAACTCTTGCCAAAATAAATTGCGTATATTATCTAAAAAGCAAATGTTAATTAAAACTGTATCTTGATAGTGTGCTGGGTTCACAAGACATTCTGAGCATATGAGATTGTGTGGCACACATTAGCTATAATCAACTCAGACGGAAGGTCCGGGTCATCTCAGTGATTCATGCGAAACCAGACAGCGCTGGCTGGCAGTGGCGTCTGACAGCAGAGCCTCACATATTTATACAGAAGCTGCAGCTTGGTCCCAACTTATTATTCGAGATGAGCGAAGTGTCCCTGCCTGCTCCACAGTCTCATAAATAAGAGAGCTGACTTGAGTTCCCATTAATTAGCTGTTTAACACAAAGTTACCCAGTGATCACTGCTTCCAGTGTACAGAAATAAAATCTCAGCAAGGAAATGAGATGGGGGCAAAGACACAGAACTGGAGGTCACCATATTCATCACTTGTCTCTTTCATTCTGCTACATGGATGTCCCCTACGTCAGCCCATCAGCCATCCGAGCTGATAGGCGGGTAATTGTGTGGATGAGGCACGGCGTCTGGTCTTGTTTGAACATCTTCACTGCTGCACAGTGTGTACACACACAAAGAAGAAGATCCAAATGCTGCAGACTGAATCTCCACCCTCTCCAAGAGGCACCACTCCAAAGCTAGTTTAATGATAGGTGTTTAGATGTACCGAGATGAATACCTTGGGAACAAATGTTGCACGGCCCTTCTCGGGCAACCATGTACTTTCTTTTCTTTTCTTTTTTCTTAATTTGCCACTTTCAGTCAGTTGTGTGGTGCATGACGTGATCTGTAATCAACAGAACACTAAAATGCCACATGTTGGGGAAAGGTCAAGAGAGAGTTTTCGACAGAAGCCTGGAGCCACACTGTGGACTTTAATGGCAAGGCTGTCATCTCCACTGACATCCAGGGTCAGTTAGCTTCCAGGCTACTCCCACCATCCTGGGACAGGGGCTCAGATATGTTCGACAAGCCACCATCTACCTGCCTGTATGAATCCCTGAGGAATGGCCTGAAAAATGTTGCCCCACAATAGGGAGGTTTCCAAAAGACATGCAGCTATGGAGGTCAACAGGCTTGGGTGTGGGTCTCATCATTACTTGGAAGCTGTTGATGAATTGACCCCTCTGAGTTTCTTTCTCATTGGACAATGGCAGCGATATTGCCAACCTATAGGGGCAGCCATGAGATTCCAAGAAGAAGCACCAGATACTTAGTTACAGAAAGGAGAATGTGGGATTCATTTGTCCACCATCCACCTCTGCCTCCTTCCCCCCGCTCCCTCCCTCCATTCATCCATTATCCATTGATCATCCATCCCAGCAACTGGTATTTCAAGAAAGTTGGTTTTGATAATTCAGAGTTAGATTTATGCACTTCAAAAAGTATTATGAGGTTAAGAGCAGTCATGGAAATGGACAAGTGCAGGATTGGCCTGATTCCTCTGGGGTGGTGTACAAAGGCAGGTTGGAAGGGGAGACAGGTAAGAGAATGTCTCCTTTCTCTGTACACTAGCATTCTCAGATACCACTTCTGTGCTTAAATTCCCCAAACCTGCATGTTGTATAAATGCATAAATGTCTGATATTGCTTAGGCTTTGTTCATAGGAAGTTCCAGTAGGATCTAGGAAGACAAGAGGAAAGAGGGAGGTGTTCACTTCCTGTTTCCAGGTTCAGCCAGTATCCCTCAAGCAGCAGTGAACAGATAAGAACCTCCAGCAAGATTAGCCAACTCTCTCCTATGGTATGAAGCTCTGCCTTGAGACTGGTCCAGAGCTTAGTGGTCCCTTCATGGTCTCAGTACCAACCAGGCAGCACTCCTTAAGACAGTGAGACATTCCCAAAGCATTCCGGGTACTGACCAGGAGCCCTCTCAGCAGGCCTGTCACAACAGCATGGCTTCCTAGAGGTTCTGGCATGAGCCAGGTTCCAGTCTATCCCAACACAGGCCCCACCATCGCCTCACATCATCCTCTGATGGTTAGCATCTTTACATCCTTCTATTGCAGCTCAGAAGGATCTGGTAGGCTCTAGAAACATTAGGTTTTCTGGGTTCGTTCAGCCCTAGAGGTGGTAAGTGGTTCCTGTAGTTGCTAACTCCACTTCTGTGCACCTTTTCCTTTGGTTCTTTCAACCCTTCCGACCGTCTGGTAACCAACACCTGTGTTAAACCTTGTGTGAGAAAGGCCACATGTGCTTTCTGCTTTGTCAGTGGCATGTGGCCATTGTATTTCCTGCCCACTGGGATGTAGATACTGAAAGCTGAGAGGGAAAGAGGGACACAGAAGATTTTCAGTAGACCTGGAAAGCGACATTCACTAGCTTCCATTTTTCCTATAAGCTTCTCTTATACATCATCTCCTCATAGATTTTTCTCTGTCTTCCGAATCTAAATTATTATCTCCCTATAGCATTAGATCCCTTCCTTCTTGGCACTCATCACTATTTAGTGTAGTGTAATTTTAATATTTTGTGTTTCTCTGTTAGGAAAAAACACAACAGGAACAAATGTCTTGTCACTGGGTCTTTGAGCACCTGGAAGAAGGTTTTCTACCAAGCAGATGTTCAAAAGACCAGGTTGTTGAATGATTAAATGAAAAGTCAAAGATGTTCACTGAAATATTTATATTTAATAAAAATCTGTAAGAATATATATACCACCAATGTGACAGAAACAGACAATTCCTTTTAAAACATCCAATAAACTCATCTAAATATGTGATATTCAGCATAAGTGTTCTACGAAGTATAGTCCATAAACCACTTGCCCCCAAATGCCAAAATTATCATGTACTTTAAAATGTAGCACTGCCAGGGATTTTCATAAACTCTTGCAGATATTTCATACATCCTAACTTTAGGGAAATCCTAGTCCAACAAGTAAATTTTGGATTTTGTGATAATTTCACAAGTATACTTTATCATGCTATTAAAGTAAGGCAAAAATAGAACAAATCAATCAAATATACTGAAGCCTGAAAAACTATCAAAGTTATGTAAGTAGATATGTAGGGAGGGAAACAAATAACTTCAGCAAAACAGATAAAGGAAAGCAAGAGGCATCATAATCCTTGATTTCAAATTATACTGCAAAGCTACAGTGATAAAAATAGCATGGCACTGGCCAAAAATCAGACTCAAGGATCAGTGAAACAGAATATGGGACTCAGATAAAAAATTCCAGACACATTCAACCACCTGATCTTTTTTTTTTTTTTTTTTTTTTTTTGAGACAGGGTCTCGCTTTGTAGTTCAGGCTGGCTCTGAGCTCACTATGTAGCCCAGGCAAGCCTCGAACTCAGCAATCCTCCTGTCTCTGCCTCCTGAGTGCTGGGATTACAGGGGTGAGCCACCACACCCGGCACTGTGGTATGTGGTATTGATTGCTGGTGGGCGTGAGTCACCACACCCAGCATTGTATGTGACAACC
The DNA here is from genome assembly GCA_004025085.1 of Thryonomys swinderianus. Lineage (NCBI taxonomy): Eukaryota > Metazoa > Chordata > Mammalia > Rodentia > Thryonomyidae > Thryonomys > Thryonomys swinderianus. Next base: position 8,744 of record PVIC010044852.1, read on the forward strand.
ACCTGATTTTTGACAAGAAGCCAAAAGCATGTCCTGGAGGAAAGACGGGAAATAGTGCTGAGAAAACGGGCTACGTACATGCGGATAATTGACACTAGACCTGTATCTCTCACTGGGTACAAAACTAAAATCAAAATAGATGAAAGATCTAAACATTAAAACAATCTGCTGGAAAATAAAATGGGTAAAACTCTTAAAGCCATAGGTATAAGCAAGAACTTTCTGGACAGAACTCAAGTGGCATAAGAAATAACATCAGGAACCAGTAAGTGAAATAATCAAATGGAAAAGATTCTACACAACACAACAAAATATCAACCAGAGTAAAAAGACAATCTAGCTTTTCTAGCTATACCTCTCACAGAGGACTAATATCTGGAATATATACAGAGTTTTAAAAAAATAGACTCCCCCCAAATAAAAGACTCAAGTAAGGATAAGTACAAATGGCCAAAAAAAGACATGATAAAAATGTTCAACGTTCCTGGCTGATACAGAAATGCAAATTAAAACAACACTGTAATTTCATCTTATTACAGGAAGAATGGCCATCATTAATAGATTAAATAATACATGCTGGTGAGGCTACAAAGGAGAAAACTAACTCTTCCATATTGTTTGTGGAAATATAAACTAGTACAATCACTATGGAGATGCTTCATAAACTAAAAATAGAAATTCCATTTGTCCCAGCTATTCTTCTTCTAGGTATCTTTCCCCAATATTTAAAGACATCATATTATAGTAATGTACACATGCTCATGTTTATAGCAACACAATTCATGACAGCTAAATATTGGAAGTATCCTAAATATACATCAACAGATGAATGGACAGAGAAAATATGGTCTCTGTACCCTGTAGAATACTACTTTGTTATAAAGAAGGGTAATTTGAGTCATTAACAAAAAAAATTGATGCATCTTCAGACCATCATGTTAGGTAAAGTAAATCTTGCACACAAGCTCAAACATGTTGTATTTCCTGTATAAGAAACCCAAAACATAAACAAATAAAAGAGCAAAATAAAAGATAGATAATGGAAAAGCAGGAAATTAATCACTTGTTAATGGAAAAGGGACCAAGGAGGAAGGAGGGGAGCAGGTGTATAAAAATAATTAGGGTGCATTGTGTCCACATGTACCAACTCCTCACGATCAATGTCATCATTATGTACCACAAACATGGACTAGTAGGAATAAAAACTAAAAACATATAAACTTTTTTTTTTTTTGAGACAGGGTCTCGCTTTGTAGTTCAGGCTGGTCCTCAGCTCACTATGTAGCCCAGGCAAGCTGCAGTGAACTCAGCAATCCTCCTGCCTCTGCCTCCTGAGTGCTAGGATTACAGGTGTGAGCCACCACGCCCAGCACTGTGGTATGTGGTATTGATGGTTGGTGGGCGTGAGTCACCACACCCAGCATTGTATGTGGTTACTGGGATCCAACTCAGGGCCTTGCACTTGGGAGGCAGGCATTGGAACCACTGAGTTAAATCTCCGGCCCCTACAAATGTTTTTTAAAAATCACAGAAAAAGAAATAGAAATGCAGCAAAATATTTCCCTTGGAGAATGCTAAATTATTACTTTGCCTTTGTTATTCTGATTTTCCAGATTTTTTGAAATTCCAAACCAAATGATCTTGGAAAAAAAAAAAAAGAAAGAAAAAAAAAAAAACTAGTGAGAGACAGAGAGGAGCAGGAGGAGCTGAGGTCCCCAGGCTAGACCTGGTCAGCACCTCAGTCTCCCTCTCCCAGCTCCCGGGGCTGCTTTCCTGGCCTTACTCTGCTGGGATAGGTGCTTTGATGGGATCATTTCTCTACATCTTAACCCAGCCACACAAGAACCAGGGCTCAGCAGCAGTAAGCCATGGAAATTTCATACTTAAGACATCAAAGCTTCCAGACTTGCTTTCAATTCCCCCCAGCTCATCTACTTAGCAGAAAAAAAAAAATTCTCCAAAACACTTGATCCCTTGAAGTTATTGGGGACCACATTTACCCCACTCAGGAGAGAGAGAGACAAAGTCAGAGAGTGACCATGCACTGTGTATTAAAGGCTAGGGCATGTGCGTGACACGGAGAGGAGAAAAATTCCAAGCAGCCAGATGCTCTGAGCCCCTGGAGTCCAGTACCCAACATTGTGCACAAGTGACTCACAAGTGAGGAACCACCAGAGTCCGCCATTACCAGGAGCAGCGTTGGGGCCCGGGGTGAGGTGTTTCTGCAGAGAGGATTTCAGGAAAGCCCTTTGACACCCTTCAGCAGATCCCTGCCTGCTACACTGTGAGCTGCTGGGAGGTTTCCAGCACTGCCAGGGCCAGAGCTGCACTCTGAGGAAAGCCCATGGGCCTTCTTGCTGTAAACCGGTCTGTCTCCCAGGCAGTGAAGAGATAAAGACCCCAATGTCCTGGGAAGGAACAGGAAGACAGGCTCCCAGCTGTGGCAGCTGAGGTACCACCTCAGAGAGGGCCACTGGGAGGCGCTGACCCGGGCTGAGTTCAGCCCGCAGCCCAGACTCTGTTCTCCCAGATGTCACCACAAACAACGTGGCAGCCACCCCCTCCCTGGCACTTTGACTCCCATTTTTCTGCTCTTGAATCAATTGTACCCTAAAGAAAGCTTCCCGAGTCCAGATTTCTTCAGGTTCATTCCAGAATGGCACGACACAGCCTGGCCTTCGACCCTTCTGCACCAGAGCCGCAGACCAGATTTCTCCACCGGCGGAGACCGGCCAGGCCACAAGAGCAACCTGAGTGCTCACTAAACCCTGAGCTGCTTGTTGAGGTCTGTAAACATTAGTTCACTTTGTCCTTAAAATAAAAGAACTATGAAAAAAGAGTCTTGCTTTACAGTTGGAAAAAACTGTGGTGCCAGTAGGGTGAGGAGGTCGAGCAACTTGCGTGAGGTCATATTGAGAAGTGAGAGGACCAGACGGGAACCGGGAGGGCGGCCTGGGCTGCGGCCATGTGGGACACTGCTCAGCTCCATGCACACTATGAGCAGCAGGATCGTTGCCCACAGCTGGCCACACGATTTGCGGCAAATCTGGCTGGCTGCCCCACCTGTTCCCTCTCGTGTCCCTCCTCCCCTGAGGACGCCCATCCTCAGGACCAGCGGGGAGGACCAACGTGTCACCCACCACAGCTCTCGCCCTTCTCTGGGATGTGGAGTGCTTCGGCCATCTGGACGTTATGAACACAAGCTCAACGTTCACAGAGGTTTGTGTTTTTTCACATTTTTCCTTTTGGTTTCCTTTCATTTTCACGACCCTTCATATAGAGCTCAGGGCCTTGTATATGCTAGGCCAATCCCCCCCCCCCAAGGGAGCCCCAGAGCCTCATAAATCTCCAAAGACAAATGTTTATTTGGTCTCCTCCTCCGAAAAGGAACAATAACCTTGCACCGTAGAGTGGTAAGAGAGAGAAAGGTAAAAAGAGCTTTGAAAACTCCCTCTGAATCCCACAGCATGTTTCACTACTCTCTCATTTTGCCTATTCTGTGACCATCGTGGCTCAGGCAGCCCATCTGTCCTTGTCCCCAGCAAGACATTAAAGAGGTGCACACCTCAGGAGGTGCTTGGGTACCTTTTCTTTTAAAGAAAGCAAGCCCAGGTGCCTTGAAATAAACTGTCCATGAACTCCTGGGAACTGACTAGTTAGTAAAATATTTTCAGTCTTCAGGCTAAAGTGCTGTGTTGGCCAATTTTCCACTATTGTTGCTGACACCAGAGGCAACCGCTTGTACTGGGAAAGGTTTATCTTGGCTCAGTGTTTTGGAGATGTCTGGGGCATGAGGCATGGTGGGAAGGGCATGGTAGAGCAGGGGTGGAAAGGAAGCCCCAGAGATCCTCGTTCTCCCTCCAGGGCACACCCCAACCACGGAGAGCTCCCTTCGGGCTGCACTTCTGAAAGGCTCTGCTCACTCCCACCGGTGCCGCATGGAGACCACACCTTCGGTGCATGGGCCTTTGGGGACATCCCAGACCCCATGTAGAGTGGATGCTAAGTCAGCAGCTACCTTAGGAGCTGCCAAGTCAATTGCAAAACACTGCAAGGTGCCAGATCTGGTGACTAAGGTGAATAAGGACACACCATAATTTTTTTGACACCATAATGCTTTTAGGAGCCTGCCTTCTTGTTGGCCACCACCAAGTAGTAACACTCACTGTAGTTCTGTCACACCTAGTAAATACACAAATGCAAGAGGACTTCCAACAGTAAGTGGCAAAAATGGCGAGATAAGTGTATTTGAAGTGAGCCTCCTTCTTCCCCTCTTCACCTGCTGTATGAACATCCACTGCTGAGACCCCAGGAGGGAGACAGCCCTCTCCCCTCCCCTTCTGCCCAGAAGAAATGGAGTATCATTTTTAAAAATCTTGATGTAGACATTAAACAAATGAATTGTAAGGCATGAGAATTTCATTGCCCTACAACTCAACTAGAGATATGGTACAAATAAGTATGACTGAGATTTAATAAAACTTCATTTACCCTAACAGCTACCTTTCTGACTTTATTCTGTTCCCTGGAGCGGGCTGGGGGTTATATCTGCAAGAACCTAGGCTTGAAATAAGATACCTCAGTCCTGGGCTCTTCCACCTACTGGACCTCCTCAAGTCTCCATCTCCTTCACTGCAAATAGCAAGACCTTCTCCTGGTGGTGGGAGGGTGGAAGGGAAGATGCACAACATGTGGACACAGGTAGGCCTCAGACACGGCTGCGCATTCTCCTCCAGCACTGAGGCTTTCAGGCCTGATTCCTGGGATGTGGGAATGAATAAGCTGCTATTCCTGCCTCGAGGAGCTCCACAGGAGAGTAGAGAAATGTCAGCCTCTATGACACAACATGCGTGGTGGGCCAGGCAAGCACAGGTGCTGGCCAAGCTCACTGAATGGGCACCAAACCCATGAGTGGGGTTGCCACGGATGGTTGGGCAGATGCCAGGGCAGGTACACCGTAAGGTACACTTCATCTCTCTGAGCTTTGGCAATTATCACCCTCTGAATCAGGTAGTAGTAAACTTGCAGGGTTTCTGTGAAACCCAATAGAAGCTGATGGCCCATGGCAATAGGGATGGAGCTCATTGCCAGATAAGGGGCCTCATGATAAGTGTACAGTATGTATGTGTGGCTCGTACCTATGTATGTGGCTCTTACTACTTTCTTTCCCTCTTTTGTAAAGTTGCATTCCCATGACTCCTTATTCCTCATGTGTGCAGGAAGCACATCAATGTGTGTACAAGTGTGTGTACTTGAATTTATAGTCAACATGGTTCCATCTAAGAAAACTCACTCCTACAAAGGCCCCAGGGTGGGGGTCGGTGGGCTTCACATCTCTGTGTCTAACAGGGATTTATGGAGCTTATTTTCCCCAGGTTGCTCGAGGTGCTCCAGGGGTACTCTCTGATTAACCTTTATGGCATCGCATGCCACAAGGGGTGGGCAGATTGCTCTCATTTTACAGATGCATCTATTAGGGCAGAGAGGTGAGTGACTTCAGTCTCCGGAGCTACAGCGAAGAAAGCTCACTCGGGTGTCTACTGGGGCAGGTCCCTCCATCAGCATTGCTCTTGCCCGAGCCGTGCTCATCCTCCTGAGAGTCTAAATGAGGGTGTGGAATAGTGACCACTCTAACTGGAACCTCTAGAGTCTTGAGTTCACATCTCAACTCCATCATTCACTAGACAAATTATTGACCTCTCTATTTCTCCACATGAGGCTCAATAAATAAATAACAATAATAGAGATGAAGGCACGTGGACACATACAAGGCGTTACCTACCTGGAGACTGTCACAAAGATTTTGCTATTATAAAATGCTTCTTCTAATGTGCATTGTTGCCTAACTATAAACAGACAGAGCCCTTTCAGTGGGTACAATGGCCCTTGCTATCAACATTTAAATTTATACCTGCCTTTGAGACACAAATTCTACTTCTGGGAGTGTATTCTACCGATCTGCTCGCACGTGTGTATAATACAGATGTTCCAAGATATTATTCCTCACCACATCATTAGTTACTTAAAAATACTAGAGACAATATTAGGGCTCTTCAGTGGGGAATTAATTAAATACATTCAATATGGCAGGGTGGTGGGACAGGTTG
>PVIC010044853.1:0-14855 GCA_004025085.1 Thryonomys swinderianus
ACTGCCCAACCACACTGGCCCTCCCATATTTAGGAGTTCACTGTCCACCTGTCTCCTGTTCTGGAATGTGACACAGAAGACAACATTTTCACAGGGCGCATGAATCCATCCTCACCCGGAGAGGCATCATTAACATCCCGGGTTACAGCTGAGACACTAAGGTTCAGGAGGTGAGGTGATCTGCCCAAGGCCTCCAGCCCTGGCCGGTCCTGCCACACTGGCCTGTGCCCCCACACAAAACCACCGCAGGAAGCACTCTGGGCCCACGTTTGTCCACATCCAGTTTCTTCGAGTCCACACACCTCGCTGACTCCTCCTGACCTTTCCCTCGCAGAGGCCTCCCCACCGCATCTCCAGACGCTCACAGCACCCCTCCCGCAGAGACCACGGGCTGTCACACACTCTGCTGTCATCCCATGCCTCCTGCCACCAGGACGCGGGCTCCACACAGCAGGAGCTCACTTCTTTCCCTAGCTCCTCGGCCCTGGCACAGAGGGAGCACTAGAAAATACTTTGGGAATGGCTCAATCGCTTGCTTCTACCAAGGTTGCCGCCCCAATGAGGCAGCACGGGGAATTTTCTCCTTTCCTGAAACCACGGGTCCAAGTAGCTCCGGGGCCCACATCCCCACCCAGGAGCTCCGCGGGGCCCCCCACAGCTGGGCGCCCACGCACACCCTCCGCGGCCCCACGGCGCGTCACTTACTCTCAATGTAGCCGTGCAGGGTGACCATGCGCGCCCGCTCCGGGCTGCTGAACGGGGAGTAGTGAATGTCGTCGGACAAGGCGGAGGGGAGGCGGGTCGGGGGCGCCCCCGAGGGCGGCACGGGGTGCTGCGGTGTGTGCTTTTTATGACGCGCCCGGCAGTTTTGAAACCACACCTGGAACAACAGCCTCAGCAAGCTCAGCCTCGCGGAAAAGGGTCAGTTTTGCCGCCGGGGGACCCCCACAGGGCTGCCTCGTCGCCTCCTGAGGAAGGGTGGCCACGTGCGCCCCGAACTCTGCACCTTGGCTCCTCCGGGGCTCCCCAGGCCCCGCCCCAGACCTGAGGCCCCACCCACCCGGGCCTCACCTGGATGACCCTCCGGCTGAGGCCCGTCATGTCCGCCAGCTTCTGCAGAGTCTGCGCGTCGGGGTTGTTGTCCTGAGCGAACTGCGCCTGCATAACCTGCGGGGCGCCGCAGGGCCGTGAAGCAGGGGCGCACCGAGCTCTCCGAGACCCCGGCCCAATCAGAGGCTCTGGACCCGAGGCCACGCCCCAGGCAGCTACGGCTCCTCCCCGCCAGGCTCCGGGCCAGGCCGAGGGGTGGGGCCAGGAGGCCGCTCGGCCCCGCCCCGAGGCCCCGCCCACGCCCCTCAGCTCTGGGCTACCCGGGTACCTGCAGCTGCTCGGCGGTGAAGGACGTCCGCGCGCGCTTGGCCGGCTTGGGCTGGCTGTCCTGTTCCGAGGGCACTGCCCCCTCCAACGTGAGGCCGTTCCCTGGGGGCGACAGAAGCAGCTGACCACGCGTCCCCATCTCTTCTAGTGGCAGCCTGGAAAGGACGGGCGTGGGGGGAGCTTGTCCCTGGAAGGGTCAGGAGGGAGCGGGCTGGGAGTGGGGATCCCGGGGTCCTAGTCCCTGAGGTCGGTCCCCGGGGAAAGGACTTGTGTTTCTGGTGTCCCCATCAGATGTTCTTTTTGTGTCACCGCCCTTAGGAGAGGCGACATTGGCCCCCATTTTACATGAAAGGAAAGAGGCCCTGAGAGAAGAAATGCCCGGGAACTTCCGCGAGGATGTGAAACCTGCCTGATCCCAATGCTCCAAACTGGGCCCCTCCTGATTAAACTGGGGAAACTAAGGACTGGTGGGGAGAAGAAGACAGCACGTCACAAAATTATGACTCCGATTTTATGAAAACGAGTGAAGAAAAATGAAAGGATAAAACACCAAGCAGTTGGCACAAGTTTATCTCCAAGGAATGCGTTCAAAGGGCCCCTTTACTTTCCATATTTATCTATTGAGGTCTTGAAGACGAGTAACGTCACCTTACTTCTCTAAAGGCTAATTTTAAGTGGTGTGTATTTTAGATACTCTCCAGTTATGTTGCTATAATTGCAAACCACTAAATATCCACTTTATTTTTAACACTTCATTTTTTCCAAGTACAAAATTAATACATAGTTCTTATTAAAAGTTTAGAAAATTCCAATAAACAAAAAAAAAGGTGGAAAATCACAGCAATGCCACCATTTAGAGATAACCACAGCTAACAATTTACTGTAATTTTTTACTTAGGACTAAAACCATGTTGAAGGAATAAATACACCCCAACATACAAAGATTTTTTTAAAAAATCTAGAAAGATAAACACTAAAATGAGAGAAGGGAGCATTTAGAATGATCTTGATTTGGGTTTCTTTTTGCTTAACCATCTTTTCTAATTCTTCTATGGCAAACATGTGTAGGGTATGTTATATTCGTGTGTGTGTGTGTGTGTGTGATGTTTAACCAAGAAACAGTAGTCCACACTGAGAGTTGATCAGTATAGGAGAGCTGAGCCCCTTAGTCTTCAAGTTCTCATGCGCCCCCACCCCTGAGAAATGGGTTTAATCATGGACAAGGCCATGGCTCAAAGGGTCCTCACTGACCCAGGTGTGCAGGGCCCAAGGTTATTGAAGATCTGCCCGAGAAGCTTTAACCCCCCCCCTCCCTCTCAGGTCTACTGCCCACTTGCCTACACCACACTCCACACACCGGCCCAAGTTCCCTTGCTCTCTGCTCAGCCCTGATCCTGGCAGGAGAAGGTGAAGCGCATGTTTAGTCACTGCCAGGAACAGTCTGGTGCTCCCGGACTGGTCCGTGGGCCAAGGTCTAGAAATTGAGACAGGGTGGTCCATAGTGGGAACTGGGTGGGCGAGAGGCAGAAATTTTGTGAATGTAATATCCCATAGCAAAGCAGAAAAGAATTAGTGTGCTCGGTTTTTGTTTTATGTGTGTGTGTGTGTGTGTGTGGTTTTTTTTAGGTAGAAAAATGAAACTCCTGAAGACACCCATATCTCAGCACCTTTCTGGCTTTATGAAGTTTGAGTAAAAGGTCCTGGAGCCTGGGGGTGAGGTGGTATAGCTTTCTATATTGTGCTATGCTATGGTAGTAAACAGCCTGGGCTTTAGCATCAGCACATAGCCTACGGCAAATTACACATTGCGGGTAACCTCTGCCTCTTTCCTTGCCTACAAAGTGGGGATAGAACACCAATTTCCTAGGACTATCATAAAGATTATCTAAAATAACTCATGTTACAGAGAAAATAATAGTGTCCACAGAACCTGATAGGGGAGTTGTGGAAAGGGTCCTTGCCTCTTCGCAAAACCAAGCGTTTTTCTCCAACTCCTTTCTCCAACCAGCACTCCACCTGGACTCCGCCCTGCAGCTTCCTGGAAGACTAGATTCTGTCCCTGGGCCTGTATGTCTTAGGAAACCACAGTTATTGGAGCCAGAGGAAATTTAGGGTTCAGATAATTGGGCTGAGGCCCTGAGAGGAAAGGAAACTTATGTTAGGACAGTACTCTGGAGCCGGTCTCTAGACTTAGGGCCTGGGTTCTTTGCCTTCACAGCCAGAGGCGCTGAGAAACGCCCACTGTCAAGCCTCTGGTTTAGCCTATCCAAAACGAGAGAAGGGAGAACAGATGAGAACATCATCTCCAAGCCTGGCCCAGGCAGCTGGAGGGGCTGAGCCTAGGCCAATAAGAAGTTTCAAAGGTGGAGAAGCCCGTCTGTTGGAGAACCAGCCATCTCTAGGGATCATGGAGTATCCAGGCTTTACAACACGCCAGCTCCTCTATCTTCAAGAATGTGTCTTCTCATTAGCCCCGGTTCACGGGGAAGTTAACACAGATGCCGGAGCTGGCAGTGTCGCAGGCAAAGGATGAACTAGGGCGCATGCTCCGTTGCACAGCCCCACCTTCACAGCGCGTCTAGGTGCTCTAGGGAGTGCCCAGTCTACGACGCAGTGTAGGGTGCTGGGTTTAGATGGGCAAGGGCTCAGGGCAGAGGTGCCCGGCAGGGCTGTTTGGGTACCGTTCTCCGCGGCTCTCTTGAGGTTCTCGATCATGGTGTCGTAGTGGATGCGGCACAGCACCTTCTCCTCTACCAAGCCAAACTCTTCACCGGTGGACAGCTGGCGCTTGCACGAGAAGCAGGCAAAGCAGGCGAGGTGATAGGCATTGCCGCGTGCCCGCCGCACCCAGTCGCTGGCGTAGATCTGTCGGCCGCACCGGGCGCACTTGGTCCCAAATCGACTAACGGACAAGGGAGCAGGGACAGGCTGGTAAGGCGCAGGCCAGGCATCTCTGCCCACCTTCCCCTCCCACCCAGGCTTCTGGTCTCATTAACCTTTTCTTGAGTCCGGTACCCTTCTACAGCCAAGACCCACCTACAGTGTGAGCTTCTACTTTCTTCTTGGTGCTTTTATGACTTTTGCAAATTTTCTACGATGATCACTTACACTTATCATGAGATACATTAAAATACATCAGAGCCATCAGCAAAAGACAAAGTAATATTAATAGGCAGATATTTGAGCACCACATGCCTAGCAAGATTCTCTGTCCTTTATATTGACAATCCCAATGAGTCCTCATTTTACAGATATGGAGAACAGGAGTCTGGGACATAAAGTTGTCCTAATCAGAGCTCACGAGGATAGGACCCAGCCAGGCTACTCCGGAGATGGGTAAACTACGGCCCAGCTGTACTGAAGCTCAGAGTTCCTTGGAAGAAAGGCAACGGTGTATTCACTGGCCTCATGGTCACGGGCAAATTGTTTAATTCCACTTAGTTTTTATTTTCCTCACCCTGAGCTGACCTAGATGACAGCAATGACCCCAAGTATTTGCCTAGCGCTTTGCCATCTACTAAGAACCCATCCAGCCCCAGACTCTGGAGCCTATGACACCCTAATACTGAATGGAAAAAAAAAAAGACCAATGAAAGGCTCAAATCAAATGTTTCCTTGCCCCTTTATACTTCCTTGATTCTGCTACTTCCCCTTTTCCCTCCCTGCTTTTTAGGTGAGCTTTTTGATTAGCACCCCATTACCAGGGCGGGAGCCCTCCAGAAAGCAAAAGTCAGGCCCTAGGCACCAGGGATGGCTTGCTCAAGTGGTGACTGTCCCAATCCTCTCAGCCTCAGTTTCCTCTAGAGACTCTCTAGTTTCTAGAGGTATAGGTGCCATCAGGAGCGCTAAATCCTGTGCTCCTCCCTCTTCCAAACCCCACATCCCACCCTGGGAGCCAAGGGTTCTGCTTCCTCCTGTCTCCGAGATCCACCTCCCCCTCTCCATCTCTACTGCCCTCTCCCACCTAGACCACGATCCCACCAGCAGCTCCATCGGCCAGTCTCTCAGGTTTCCAGGGTCGTCCTCTACACTGCCGCCACAGAGGCTGTCAGCACGCACACGGGACACCCTACCTGCAGTTCTCTGGGGCTCCCCTCTCCCCTCAGGATCTCACCCAAGTCACTTAAGGCTTACAAAACGCAGCAGACTGCATCCTCCGCCCGCCCACCCCCTCCCGGCCTTCTCCGAGCCCCCCCCCACCATATCGAGGCACAAGTTCCCTGTCAGCCACAATGGAAGGTCACTCCTAGCTCTGTGTGGCCAGCTCTGAAGCCCTTTGCCACTCCAAGCCCTCCATCAGAGCATCCTTTCCAGGCTCGTCTGCCAGAGACCCACCGCCTTCTTAGCGCTGACCACACGGTTTGTCAGTGACTGGGTTCTTGGCTCTTAGGTGGTTCGTCCCAAACATTCCTGGGGGGAGAGAGCGGGTCAGGCTTTGCCTCTCCGTCTCCTTCCTCTCAGAGGAGCGTTGGGAAAAGTCTGTGTGTGGCTGGAGGAAACACCCCGGCAAGACCGCGCTGGTTCCAGCCTGCCTACTTGGTAAATTCAAGCAATAGACACTTGACAAAAGGTTGCATTGTACTGAGTGCGGCCTCGGGCTACCATTCCGGCGCCCAAGGAAAGAAAGGGTGCTCGGCCAACACTGTCCTCTGGGCGGGGCCTGGGTTCGATCAGCACTGGGGGCTCCTGCCCTCGGAAACCGCTTCCCTGGGAGAGCCTAGCACGGCCTACGGTCTCGTTCTGAATTCCGCAGCCAAAGGGCGAAGGCTCAAGCAGCTTGGCCCATTCCACGTCGCGTGCCCTGGGCCCACCGGAGCGCTTTCTGGCCTCCAAGGGGAGCCTGGTGAGGAGGAGCGCCCACGCATGCGAAGCCCTTACTTGAGGGGGTGAGGGTCCTCAGCGCAAGCCTGCCTTTACACACCCTGAGTTTTGTGGACACCGCGAGAAATTGCAAGTCTGAAACCGATTTTTCACACGTGGAATTGGTGGTCCACATACTGCAAGTGACTGAACTCCAGAGCGCACAGCGTGGAGGGCGGGGGGTCAGGACTGGTCTGTCTCCGAGGTACACACCACAGCTAGAACCTGTCAGCAGCCAGTCTGGGTACAAGGTGACCTGGGACCCCAGGAGCAAACGCAAGAGGGTAGCCTGGTCCGACAGTGGGTACCTACTCCTGGGCCGGGCGCGGGCCGGGCGCAGGCCCGGTGGGCGGGAAGCGCGTCCTCGGCCTTGGGAAGACAGGAGAGCTGGCGGGAAGGCCCCAGCCTGCGGGAACAGCGGCAGAGCCTCGGCCTGGGTCCTCTGTGCGCCGCCGCTCCGATCCTGGACTCTCGCCCGGCTGTGTGGGATCCCTCGTCCCCAGCCGCTGAGTCTCCCCGAGAACCCCTGGTCTTCCTGCCCTGCGAGTCCCCGACGTCGGAGTCCAGCCTGCGCCCACACGCGTAGACCACAGCGCCCCGACCTCTCCCCCGACCGCTCCCGCCGGGGGATGAGCAACTTTCTTGCCTTCCGAGCTTCAGCCCCAGGCCCGCCGCCTTCCCCGCCTGGGTCTCGGAGTTCACCGAGACTCGGCCAAGTCCCGAGTCAGTCCTCGAACCGGACCCTTGCGCTGGGGACAGGGGTGCCTTACGTGGGATCGGACGCGTTAGGGCCTCTCCTGCACTGTGTCCCCCGCCCGGGACCGGGCTCAGCAACAGGAGCAAAAGGGACGAGGAGGCTTCCGATGGAGGCTCTGACAAAGCGACAGGCTCCGTCCCAGACGGGTTCGGAGACTCGAGCCGCCCTAATCCGGAAGCAGCGAAAACGCGGCTCACACAACGAAACTTCAAGAAAGGGGTGCTCAGGGGCTGCTACAAGGATTAAGGGGGGCTCCCACTGCCAGCCCAGGCTCGCAGCGAGGTCTGAACCCCCAGGGCTCCCTCGGGCCCCTCGCGCCGCCGGTGGAAAGGACCAGAAGGACCGAGGCGCTTTGGAGACGAGAGGTGTCGGGCGGCACCGCGTCCTCGCCGCGCGGAAGCGGGTGACGCGCGCGTCGCGCACGGCCAGGCCCTCGGTCCCCCGTCTGGACCCTCGCGCCTGGGTGGCGGGAGCCTGGGCCCTGCCCGGCTCGGCGTGCGTCCCGGGTTTGCCTCCTCTGGATACCCAGCAAAGTCCCGGTGATTATTTGTCTGACGAACGAGCTCGCCGGGGTTATACTAGGCCCCCTCTCCTCCTTACAAAAGTTACACCTTCTGCGGGTGTGGCCGGACACCGGAGCTGAGGGGAGTCCCGGTGTTAGGAAGCTGGGGAGCCCAGGGGCTGAAACCCAAACTGGAGCTCGCTGGTTTGGGGCTCCAGGTGCTCGCTGGATGGATGGCCTTCGAGAAATTCTCTGACGCGAACAAGGAGGGTTTGGAGGTGGAGTTTTTCCCACTCCTGGAGTTCCCTCTCCGCTAAGCAAACCCTTCAGGGAAGAAGCCAGAAAAACCAGAGCCAGCAATTAAGAGGTTAAAGCAGCCGGCGCCCCGGAGGTCTCGGCCTGAGGCCCCTCCCTGCCAGCTCCTCTCTTTTCCCCCCAGCATCTGTCCCCCAACAGCTGGAGGCTGAAGGGTCCCTCTCCACCGCGGTGGGGGGGCCTCAAGCTCCCCCGGGGCCCTAGCTTCAAGGGAGGGGGTGGGGTTCTCCCTCTGGGGTTCAAGGATAGCCTTGGGCTCGGGGTGGAAAGCCAGCGAAGGCTGGGGGCCTCCCCTCGGTCCACAGTTCAGCCGGCTACCTCGGCGCTCTAGTCACCCCACCCCTGTGAACTCGAGGAGGGGGACGGTTAACCCTTCATTCCCCAGCCCCACCGTCGGAAGGGAAGAGGGACTCCGGTGATGTGACCTTGGCAAAGTTCCTTCCATTTCCAGGCTTTGAGCAGGATGCTCGTGTCCTCCCAGGGCCGCCCAGGGAGAGTCACACCTGAGCTCTCTAAGTGAAGACATAGGAACGGGTTGGGACTCTTGGGACCAGTAGAGAGGGACGTTTGCCATTCTGCGGGCCCTACACCGCGCTGAGAGGTAGCAGACAAATGTTCCCAGTAGAAGGGGGGGGGGGGGCTCTTGGTGCCAAGATGGTGGCCTTCGGTGTCCATGGAGTTTATCCAGGACTTATTAGTTGTATGATCTCACCCTTTGGGCCTCAGTTTCCCCTCAGATTATGAGATATCATATTCCCAAGGTGAACATGAGGATTAAATGAGACAAAGTAAAAGAATTAGCCTGGTTCCCGGCACGGAGGATGACACGTGTTCTGGTGATGGGCGGCTTCGCTCCTGCCCGGCCCCCCCCACGCTCTTGCTCGCTGTGTAACCTTGGCCATGTTACTTTCCACTTTGGCAGCACATGGGCCTCCCCGACTGTGCAACAGGCATGACGCCGCAGAGGGCGAGCCGGCCATGCCCTCTTTGCGGCTGCAGTAGAAGGACAAGAGGTGGGTGGGGGCGATGTCCTGGATTGTGGCTGCTACTGGCAGTGGAAATATAAATGACCCAAAAAGGAACATTATTTCTCTCCCAGAGCTTCCTTCACTTTGTGTGTGTGTGTGGGGGGGGGGTCTTAACTGAAAAGTGAAGAAATTAAAAACCCTGTTATATTCTCTGTTTGTTTGTTTGTTTGTTTGTTTGTTTGTTTGTTTCCTCTGCAGTAGAGGGAGGAGGAGGCAGATGGGAAGCAGGTTGAATCCATGGGGCTTGTAAGGTCCTGTTTGGACAGTGAATTGGGGAAACCAAGGCAGAAAGGTCCAGAGACCTGACCAAGGACACAGAGCCAGTGAAAACACACACACACACACAGATGAGCCAGGAGCAGCCCTGGATCTTGAATCTACCCCTGTTCTGCCACCTCCCTCCCTGGCACGCCTGGAGTTCCTTCCTAGTCTCTAAGTTCTGAGTCACTAATGTTGGCTCTGCCAATAGAGACTGAAGGAAGATGCACAAGACACTGTCCGAGAGGCCCAGATCAAGGATAGAAGTTTGGAGAACCCTTCCCCTGTGGGGCGAGATCAGAGGTCAGAGGGGCATGGGGTGTCCGAGTGGCCTCTCCCCGGGGCCTGACCCCTCTCTCTCTCTTTTTTTCCACTCTCCTCCACTCTGGCAAGTCTTGGCCTCTGAGGAGACTGCTCCAGCCCACATCCCACTTTGATCCCCATATTGGCACGTGACCTCTGCTCTGAGAGATCTGCCTGCCACACAATACTGTTCGGCCTTCTCTAGGAAGACCTTCCTTTCTGCTGCTTGGTGCAGACCTTAGCTCCAGCCTGGCATTCTGTCAGCTTTTTCTCTCCCTTGCGGGGAGTTAATTCTTTTTCACACAGGGGCAGCTGCCAGAGACGGGTTATGCCTACCAGAAGACACCTGGCAGGAAGAGAAATATTTTGAAGAGCAAAAGTCTACCCAGAGAGTGTGAGCTTTCATTCCCTCTATTTTCTTATCCAAAAATCTGATTTAGTTGTGCCCTGGGGGCTCCTGTCACTAGAAAAGGATTAGCACTCACCCTGGACCCGGACCCACTACCAACGATGGCAGTGTTGGTAACTGAGGCCCAGGAGCCATTGTCACTTGGGGAAACATCCTAAGGGTCGAGGGGAACATCCCCTTCAGCGGTCTCTTTGGCAGCTCAAGGAGACAATCCTGGAAAAGGAAGAGATTCGGTGACGTGCCCAAGGGTACAACTGGCCTAGAAGGGGCAGTCTGCTGCCTCGCCCCGCCAGGGCTCCAACAGTGCCCTCCACCCCCACTGCAGCGGGGCAGGGCATTAATGGAAGCTCTGAATGATGAAATCGAAGCCCTAGTTTTGAAAAGTCCTTCAAGGTCTGGGGACACATGGCACCAGGGAGGCTCCATCTGGCATGCGCGAGAACTGGGGCTGGAGAAGCAGGGAAGAAATTCAGGCAAGGACCAAGTAAGGCTGTCAGGTTGTTATCGCAGGGGGCGCCTGGACACCTGCCTGTTGGGTTCCTTAAGCTCTCCCATAACTGATGGATCCACAGGACCCCAAAACAGCAGCTGGCTTTTTTTTTTTTTTTTTTTTTTCCCAGCTGAAGTCAGAGTTGAGTAGGGAGGTGCTAGATAGTGACTCTAACCTCCATTTCCTGCCTGGGCCAAATCAGCAGTCAGATGGGACAGTGGGAGGAGACTGAACACTGGTGACACACCACAGGGTGGTGATCCCCTTCTGTACGCACGCACAGACACACAGAGCAGGCCACAGCCTCACGTCCACACCTCCGCGCACCCGTCACGCCTCAGTGCTGTGTGGAGGGCCTGAGCAGGATGGCGCTCTCCGAGGCAAGGGCGGGAGAGCCAAGGGACCAGACTTCACAGTTCTCTCATCCCTCCCCCTCCTGCCGTCCACACATGATCCTCTTCTGACCACCTTGCACACACACACATACATGTATACACACTCACCAAATCTCAACATTCACATACAGACCCACACTCTACACTCACACATGAACTAAAAGACATAGGTTTGTAAAAACCCACCGGCTGCCCACAAATGCCTGATGCTACTCCCGGACAACACACACACACACACACACACACTCCTCGCACCAGGGTGCCTAGGCCACCTGCTAGACCACCTCCACCCCATGGCAGCTGCGGGCTTGCATACTCATCAGTCTGCCTCCGGAAACCTCAGAAACCTCAGAAAGCCTGGTTTCCTCAGAGAACCCCAGCCCCAAATGCTTCCAACACACCCCTAGGCTCAAGGTCTCTTTCAAGATCCCGGGTGCTTCAGTATCAAGGGGCAGGAAGCAAGCTGGGGCGCACTGCGGCCCACCACATTCTCTGACCCGCAGAGGATCCTTCTGGGGCCGGGTCTTCCCAGGAAGACTGAAGCTGTGCCTTCTCCCGAGGCAAGGAGGGAAAGGATGTATGTGGGCTGGAAGGGTGGACTATAGGAAGAGCAGCTCTCTCCACTTCCTGAGAAAGCGTTTGGTAATAGGCGGCCTTCCCAGGAACCAATTCTACACCATCCTTCTAAGACTCATCGGGTTGTGCTTCCGGCCACGACACAGTGGGTTGCGGCGCTGCAGGGACCCCGACACCGCAGTGACCTCGACCTCATGACCAGGTCAGGCCAGGACCACGTTGGTAGAGGCGGCACGCAAGAGTTTGAGAAGCAGGGCCTCAGAAGGACGCTACTTGGCAGCAGTGACGAGCTGCCAAGACTCATGGCACCGAGGGACAAAGAGTGTGGCTGGGGAGACCCCGCTGAGCGCTCAGGGCAGAGGCGCCTGCCTCGCTGCCTTCTCCTCCGGCAGCAAAGCCAGAGCCTCGACCCAGGAAAAGGCTGAAGCCTGGCCTGGAAACGAGGACGGAGCTGGGACTAGAACAGACACCTGGGCCGGGCCAGACCCCAGACTGGAGATGCGACACTCCAGCAACCAAGGCACACTGAGGCGGAGCAGAGGGACAAACTGGGGGTCAGGACGAGCTCGGGGACAAGGGCTACGACGGGAGACGCGCCGCGCTGGTGTCCGGGGACCGGATCAGATCAGAACCGGAACCGAGTCGGGGTAGAGCCTGAGCAGAAGAGTCCGGGTTCGGTTTAACATCCCTCCAGGGACACCACTGCAGCCAGAGCCGGGTGCACTGGAGACGCAGCCCCTGACAGCGGGGTGCGAGCAGGTCCCGCCAGAGTCCGGGGGCTGAGAGCTCCTCTGAGACGCGTGAGGTGGGGACCGAGCCCGAGACTCAGGCAAGACCCGAGGCTCAGCCAGAGACACAACCGCAACCCAGCAAGCCGCGGCAACCAGAGGCAGAGCGCGGAGCAGCCGGGCCTGGAGTCTTGGGCGGCGGGCGGGGAGCCCGGATGGACTTAAGACCAGACTCGGACCAGTGGCCTGGGGACCCGCCGGGGCCTGCGGGCCACAGCCTACCTGAAGTAGTCCATCTTGCAGAAGATTTCCTTGTTCTTGATGTAGCAGCTGTTCTGCTGCCTCAGCGACGTTCGACACACGGAGCACTCGAGGCATCGCACGTGCCAGATGAGGTTGTTGACCTGGGGACGGGGCGGAGGTGGGGTCGGCTCAGCGAGGGCCTCTGACGCCCGGCCCATCCCCCCGCCTCGTCTGCAGGCTGGACACCGAAGCTCGGGGTGCGTATTTTTCTTCCGCGGCACTGAGGTTCAGGAAGTACATATGTGCGCTCCTCATTTATTGCTTTTTTTTTTTTTGGTTTGTTTGTTTTTGTCCGGCCGCGGGCGCAGAGATGCCCTAGGGCTTGCCCAAACCACGAAGCCGGGCAGCTGCCGAGCCAGCATATAGAATGGCATGAAGCCGGCACAGGCCTTGCCTCCCCAGGGTCCCCTGGGCTGCAACCACGCCTGCCAGCGCCTGCCCTGACTCACCTTGAGCAGATAGCGGTCCAGGATCTCGAGGCCGCAGCTGGAGCAGATGTTCTTGCCGGCAGACGGCACGGAGGAGGCGGCAGAGGGCGGCGAGCACACAGAGGGTGTGCTGGGCGTACAGGGGGAGGCCCGGCCCTCGTCCTTGTCCAGAGCGCCTGCCAGGGCCTCGGCGTCCGACTGCGCCTGCGGCGGGGAGGAGAGAGCGGAGCGCTGAGCCCCGGGCCCACGGCTGCCCCTGCTCCCGGGAGAGCCTAGCTCCCGTGCGCCCGTCTGACAACGAAATCTGCCAGGGATGTCGCCCCGTGGGCTGGAGGACAGGCGTGGAGGGCCTACTGGAGAGAAGGAGACGGCCCAACTCTTCACACGCGCGTCCGGGGTGCGGGGAGCGGTCCAGCCCACACTCTGGCCGGAAAACCGAGGCTCAGAGAGAGGCGGCGCTCATACCGCGCGTCCCCCAGCGCACAGACCAGCGTTTCGTGGCCAGAAAACCGAGCCAGGCGCCCAGAGCTGGGCTGTTGGGGGACCGAGGGCCAAGGGCAGAGCCTAACGGACTCACCATGGCGGGCGGCGCGGTCCCTTCAAGACAGCGGGTGGTCGCTTTGCAGCCGGACCCTGGCTGAGCCATCACCTGGGGGAGGTGGGGTTGGGAATGCAGGCGGCGGCGGCTGCAGGACTGGCTCCGCGCAGCCTGAGCCCAGCGCCTCCCCGCGCCTGTTATATAAACCGGCGCGGAACAATGAGTCCTAACTTTGTAGTGGCCATTTAAAGCCCTTCCCCACAAAAGCGGTGTCTCTCTAATGAAGCAATTTGAATTTGGATTGGATTTTTTCCCTCTCTCTCCCCCTCTCCCTGCACTTAACCCATGGCTCTTGAAGTAATCGCTTAGTTCCCTTGCAATCCAAGCCTCTGAGGGGGGAAAAAAAAACACGCGCACACACACAAACTACCTGCAATTAGAAATTGTCGTGAATGCCCAAGATAAGAGGTAGCCAGAGTGTCAATTCCAACTGTCAATCAGTGAGATCCATCAGGCCGCCCAAAGAATTGCAAATTTGATTTTTTAATGGTAGTAATTAAAAATCGAATTTTTTCTCTCTCCACCCACCCCCCTTCCTCGCTCCCTTCTCTCCACACAAAATGCAAAAAGGAGAAAAGAGAGAGAGAAAGAAAATAAAAAGGAGATGGGGGTGGTGGTAGCGGGGGTGGTGGAGGTTGAGGAAAATAAAACCCGAGCGCCGAGAGCGCCGGCCGCCCGCCCGGCTCGTGCCGCGAAACTGAAGCGGCGCTGGTGACACGGCTTCGGGTGCCTTTGGAGGGTCAGTCCGGGGGAAACCCGGGCCACAGGGATCGAGATCGGGGGTAAAACCAGACCGAGAAAAGAAAAGAGAGGCCCCCAAGAGGAGGGAGCAGCGCCCTCCAGCCCGTCGGCGCGCCCGGGACGGCCCCGCGTCGGGATCCTCAGCGCGGCGCCCGCACCGGCCCCGGCGCATCGGCGCTATCAGCGCCTATTCAGACGGACAATACCGGCCTCGCCTCCTCTTGATTCGCTTGTGTCTTTGCTAAATCGCTTTTTGAGAAATTCCTCGAACATTTGCATAATGTGTTCCCGCTTTCCGCGGACCCCCCCCCCGCCCGCGCGCTCGCACACTCGCAGACACACTCACAGACACACTCACACGCACGCCGGCGTGCCGCACCCCTCCTTCCGCCGCCGCCGCCCGCCCCAGCCCGGCCCGGCCGCATCGCGGCCCCGGTCGCTCACCTGGTCGGTGGCCGGGCCGCCTTCGGCCGGCAGCCGGCAGCCCTCGGGCAGCGCCGGGGCCGCGCTCTCATGCTTCCAGTACATGGGCCCGGGCGCGGCGGGCTCGGCGGGCGCGCAGCGCAGGGAGCCGCGCGGAGGGGGGCCCCGGCCGCGGCCGGAGCGGAGGCTGCAGCAGCAGCTGGAGCAGAGCGGAGGCGCCGGCCCCGCGGCCCCGGCCCCGGCCCCCGCCCCCGGCCCGCGCGCAGCCCCGGCCTCCCAGGCTGCCGGCGCCGCTGCCTCGTAAGAAGGTCCCGACAAACTTGGAGAGGCCCCTGTCCCCTCCTTCTCCTCCTCCTCCCCCTCC
>PVIC010044854.1:0-14858 GCA_004025085.1 Thryonomys swinderianus
GGTCTCGCTTTGTAGTTCAGGCTGGCCCTGAGCTCACTATGGTGCCCAGGCAAGCCGCCGCGAACTCAGCAATCCTCCTGTCTCTGCCTCCCGAGTGCTGGGATTACAGACATGAGCCACCACGCCCAGCATTATATGTGGTAACCGGGGATCAAACTCAGGTCCTTGCGCTTGTGAGGCAGGCGCCGGAACCACTGAGCTAACCCTCTGGCCCTGGTATTAACTCTTCTTTAAAAGTTTTGTAGAATTCAGCAGTGAAGCCATCAGGATCAGGGCTTTTCTTTGTTGGTAGGTTTTTTATTACATTTTCAATTTCTCAGATTGATATCGGGTTGTTTAACATTTTTATATCCTCTTCATTCAGCTTTGGAAGTTCATATGAGTCTAGGAATCTATCCATTTCTTCTACATTTTCCATCTTCTAGGAGTATACATTTTCAAAATATGTGTGTTTATGATCCTTTGGACTTCTTCTGGGTCTGTGCTGATTTCCCCATTTTCATTCCTTATAGCATGGATTTGAGCCTTTTCCTTCCTTTGTTTGATAAGGTTGGCTAAGGGTCTGTTGATCTTATTTATCCTTTCAAAGAACCAACTCTTTGATTCATTGATTCTTTGTTTTGTTCTCTTTGCCTCCACTGCATTAATTTCTGCTCTGATCCTTATAATTTCCTCTCTAGTATGTGCTTTGGGTTTGTTTTGCTCCTCTTTTAAAACTTTCATTTTTTGACCATTTAATATGATGTTAACTCTTAATTTGTCATAGATGGCTTTTGTTAGATTGAGATGAAGAATTCTACATCAATCTTCTGTAGAGTTTTTATCGTGACAAAGTTGGACTTTGTCAAATGATTTTTTCCACATCTATTGAAATGATCATGTGATTTGTATACTTGGTTCTGTTAATGTGGTATATTGCATATGTTGAACCATGCCACATCCTTGGTATTAATCCTATTTGGTCATGGAGTATGATC
The DNA here is from genome assembly GCA_004025085.1 of Thryonomys swinderianus. Classification (NCBI taxonomy): domain Eukaryota; kingdom Metazoa; phylum Chordata; class Mammalia; order Rodentia; family Thryonomyidae; genus Thryonomys; species Thryonomys swinderianus. The sequence goes on from PVIC010044854.1 coordinate 978, forward strand.
TTTTCAATGATTTGCTGCATTGTGGTTTGCCAGTTTTTTGAGCATTTTTGTATCTATGTTTACTAAAGATATTGGCCTGCAGTACTCTTTTTTTGGTTGAGTTCTTTTCTGACTTTGGTATCAGGGTAATGCCTACTTCCAGGAATGAATTTTGGAGCATTACTGTCTTTTCAATTTCATTAAAGAGTTTAAGGAATAGTGGTATTAGATTGTGTCTAAAGTTCTTACAGAATTAGGGGGGGGTGAACCCCTTAGAACCTGGACTTTTCTTTGTTGGTAGTTTTTAAAATTGCTTTTTCAATTTCATTGACTAATATTGGACTGTTTAGAATTTTTATATTTTCTTGATTCAGCTTTCATAATTTATATATATATATATGTAAGAATCTATCAATTTATTCTAAGTTTTCTATTGTATCTGAATACAAATTTTCAAAGTAGGTATTATGGATTGGGTCTAGAGATCTCCTCAAGCCTCATATGGTCATAAACTTGATCCAGAGTGTGCGAAACTGGGATTGATTCATAAGGCAATGCTAGGGTAAAGAGCACTAGGATTAAGGGTGTGAATACTACCCATTCTAAGTAGCCTGAATGAGAAAAAAGGACCTGAGGCAGAAAGATGCTGTTAAACTCTCTAATTGTCCTTGTTACTTGTGTGAACTATGTTATTTTCTCCTCTGTAGTAGCTGTCATCCTCTTCTTGGAGCCAGGTGATTATGGACTGAAACCTCTATGAACCGTAGGCCAAATAAACCTCTTTCCTTTTAACTTTGGGTGTTGGGGTTTTTTTGTCTTAGCAACAAGAGAAAAGTAACTAGCATAGTAAGTATTGATCTGGATTTTTACAGGATCTGTTGTGGTCTCCTCCCTTTCATTCTTAATTCAATGAAGTTGGGTCTACTCTTTCCTTTTATGATATGGTTAGCTAGGGATTTATCTTTTTCACCTAATCTTTCAAATAGCCAACTTTTAAATTCATTAATTCCTTGTATTGCTTTCTTAGTCTGTTGCATTAATTTTTTCTCAGATCTATATTATTTCCTTCCTCATAGCACCTTTGAGTTTAAGTTGTTCTGCTTTTCCTAGAAGTTTGAGGTTGAATATTAGTTATTTATTTGAGCCCACTCCATTTTTCTGATGTGGGAACCAGCTGTTATAAACCTCTTTCGTAGAACTGTTTTCATTGTATCCCATAAGTTCTAGTATATCATATTGGTATTAACATTCAATTTTAGAAACTGTTTAATTTTTTCTTTAATTTTATCAATGATCAGTTTGTGGTTCAAAGGGATGTTAAAAGGTATGTTTAGTTTCTATGTGTTTCTATCAGTTTTGCAGTTTCTTTTGCCTTATTTTCAAGTTCTTTACACTAATCTGATAATATGCAAGGGAAAATTTCAATTCCTTTGCAATTACTTAAACATGTTCTATGAGCTAGCATCTGGTATCTTTGGATAAAGTCCCAATTGCTACCGAGAAGAATGTGTAGTCTGTTGTTGGGTGAACACTCTGTAGATATCTACTAAGTTCATTTGCTTTAAGTTCTGTTCAACTCTGATATTACTTTACATTTTTTGGTCTGGTTAAGCTTTTTGTCACAGTAGGATGTTGAGGTACCCCATTACAATTGTACAGTGTTTACTTGGTTGTTAATATCCACTGTTGTTCATTTTATATAACTGGGTGCATCAGTATTGGTGCATATATGTTTATGATTATTATCTCTTCTTCTTGCATTGTTCTCTCTCTCTGATCTTTCTCTCCGTCTCTCTGTCTCTCTCTCTGTCTCTCTCTGTCTGTCTTTGAGATAGGACCTCACTTTGTAGTTCAAGCTGGCTCTGAGCTCACTATGTAGCCCAGGAAAGCATTGAATTCAGCAATCTTCCTGACTCTGCCTTCTGAATGCTGGGATTACAGGCATGAGCCACCATGTCCAGCACTGTGATATGTGGTACTGATTGCTGCTTGTGGTAGTGTATGTGGTTGCCAGGGATTGAACCAGGGACCTTGTGCTGGCTAGACAGGCACCAGAACCACTGAGCTAAATCTCTTGCCCACATTTTTCTCTTAACAAGTATGCTGTAACCTCTTTTGTCTCTTCTGATCAGTTGTGGCTTGAAATCCACTTTGTATGCAAATAGAATAGCTATACCTGCTTTTTGTCCAGGTTCCTCTTGTGTGGAGTATTGTTTTCCATTTTTGACTTTCAGTCTGAATTTTTTCTTGAGTTAATGTGTTTCTTGTATGCAATATATTGTTGGATCTTGTTTCTTGATCCATTCTGCCAAACTGTTTTTTTGATTGGTGGATTTAGGCCACCTACATAGATGGTTATAATTGATTGAACTGACTTATCTTTGTCATTATTTTATTTAACTTTGCATTATTTTTCTGTTGACTCTGATTCTTTCCCTTCTATTTAATTGCTTGTCTTGCCTGGTAGAAATATTCTATTGGAATTATTGAAATTGGTGTCTCTGTTATCTCTATTTGGAATATCTTTCAGAACTTTCTAGAGTGCTGGTTTCACCACGAATTTCTTCAGATGATTTTTATCATGGAAGTGAAAAGAAAATAGTGAAAAGTAATAGTGAATAGAGAAGAAAAACACAAAAGGATAAAGAAGAAAGGAAAAGTTCCTATGAATTTCCAGGGCAGTATTTTCTTCTTAGGTCAGTAATCTTTAGTCTTACACGTCAGAGTCCTCTTTGTCCCTCTTTATAGTGTATGAGTCTGTATGGAGGTTACTCACTTCAAGGTGTCCTCTCTCTATAGTCCTGTTTGTGGCAGCTGTTTGTGGTAGGTAACTGGACCAGGGGACATGTGGGGGCTTCTTTCTGAGGCTCCTACTGTAAGTTCCTGCTGGTTGCAGATACACAATGGTTACCTGATGCACTTTCCAGTATCTCTAGGACAGGTTTCTGATATATGGTGGCTCCTGTGGGCTGCCAGTCATAATTCTCAGTCTGTGAATGCACAGAAGGAAAACAAATCTGCCTAGGACTAATATGGACAAATTTTACAAGATTAAAGAGGACCCAGAGCACTGGGTAGTGTCTTGTGTGTATCTGAAGTACCAGACAGAACAGGCAGCCATTAACTCTTGCTAATTAATCAGAAGAGGACTGGACTATTGTGTCAGGCAAGCAATGAGTCCAGGAATATGGATGAAGCATGGTGTATACTGCTATGCCTAGGGTGCTTGGAGCACCCATATAAACTTTGGTTGCCTGGTGGTCAGAGACTCTGGCAGATGTAGGATTGGAGCAGGGCAGTGAAAGGTCAGTGTAGGCTCAAATGAGTCTGGGTGCTGAGCACATATTCAAACCAGACCAGTGTTAGCTTATATGCCAAATGAATGTCTGTCCCAGTTCACTTGGGGTAAGGTGCAGGCTTCCAGCAGTGTCTCTGGTGTGCTCTGGTCTAGCATTGAAGACTCTTAAAACCAACAGTGGTTGCCTGTTCATCCCCTTGAAGCCTAAAACTAAAAAAGGGTGGGTGGGTGGGGAGTAGAACCTGTGAAAAATGCTGCCAGGCTTCAGTATCCTCTGTTTGGAGAGGAGATGATGAGGCAAGGGGCTGTATGCCCAAATCTCTCCTGAGTGTCTTGACTCTGCTGCTCTACTGGATCCCACCAGCTATTTGAGAGATATCTCACAATGGCAGTTCTTCTTGTGAGGGTGAACCTGTATGATCTCCACAAGTTTGAGACTAACCTAGACTAAACTGTGAGTTGAAGGCCAGCTTGAACCACATAAGGAGATTCTGTCTCAAGAAACAAATAAAAATGGCGGTCTCTGGTCTGGCATGGGCAGTTTGGTTAGACTGCTTCACCTCTTTTAAACTCCTATGCATATGTTTTATTTCATCTACAAGTCTCTTCTTTCAAACTGACTTTTATATCAGGCTGTATATTCCTCCCCTTTTTTCCAATTACCAGTGTTTTTCGTTGATCTTCCCTGAGTAGCACCAAGAAGATTCTTCATCTATTCAGCCATGTTGGAGCTCTCACCATTCACTATTAATGGTTAGAAACTTTTGCAAAATTTTCCACTCTTTTAGGGTGAAAATTAGGTTTTATTAGTCCCTACAGGGTGCATATCTATATCTTCACTGGAACCCAGCTTACTGTATTTGACTGCTCAAACCAGTCCCACTGCTATCTTTATTACTTTCATTTCTGGTACAATTGTTTCAAGTATTCATGCTTAGAATTTTTGAGGCAGCTTTTAATTCTTCTCTCTCCATCATGCTCCATAATAAATTAATTAGTTGGCAATTTATTAGGCACTGGAAATTTCTAACTGGTTCTTATTTGTCTATTTTGTTTGTTTCTAGAACGATTTTGGTGAATAAAATCTTATATGAAAGCTCACTATATAAGAAAAGCAGTTCTGGAAAGAGGTTGAATTAAGAACTTGGACTGTACTCTGAAGTTTGAGAGAACTCTCGTAATTCCTAAGAGTGGAACACTACTAGAAGACCCTCTGCTGTAATGTTGACCTCCAAATTGCCAAAAACCAGCATGGGGTGGTGAAAAGAACATAAACACAGACAACCAAATCTGAACTGAGGTTTGAGTCTTTTTATCTGAAAGTATGAACTCTTTCTGTGTCCATTTTAGGGTAATTATAAAGATCAGGTAAAATTCTGTGTGTTATAGGAAGCACAGTGTGATTTGTTAAAGGTCATGTGATTTAGAGAAACTTCACCTCCTCTTCTGTTCTCCAGGCCTCCATCTTCTTCTCCATGCATCATCTAAGCTAACCACTAGTTTCCACATTGCTCTTCTTAAAGTTTATCCTGTAACTATCATTCTTTGGCAGTATATGCCTAATAAATACTTCCCCCCAAATCAGCAAAGTAACTATTGAACTCCTTTCACCATGAAGTTGAAACTCACCTTTCAGCATTTGATGTCATTATTCTTCCATAGGCCTTTCCTGAGACTTTATCAAGTATACAGATTTCCCTCTGCCTCAATGCATCACCTTCTTTGTCATATTTGAGCTTCTCTTCTGGTTGTCTCATGGACATTACACTTGAAGTACTACCAATGATTCCTATCTGCAGCCCTTCATACCCAATTGAGTCCCTTCTATGCTCTCCCTACTTTCAAGGATTCCTGAAGGCAGAAGGGCAGAATTCAGGTCAGAGTACAGAGGGAATAATACAGTATGAAATTTTCTTAGAAGAACCTAAGAACGTTTATTACAATAAGCTGAAACATGTTTGGGAAAGTCATCTCTGCTGAAGAAATGAAATGCCATTCAGAGGATCCTAGTCTGCCTAAAGAGGGTTCCACACTAAAGAGTATTTATTTCCTAAAATATATAAAGAACTTAAACAAATTAGTTCCCTCAAGTTTAAAGACCCAATTCAAAAATGGGCATTGGAAATGAACAGACACTTCTCAGATGCAGAAGTAAAAGCAGTCAAGAAGCATATGAAGAAATGTTCAACATCACTGGTCATTCGAGAGATGCAGATGAAAACAACACTGAGATTTCATCTCACTCCACAAAGAATGGCTGCTATTGCAAAATTAACCAGCAATAAATGCTGGCAAGGCTATGGGGAAAAAGGAACCTTTCTCCACTGTTGGTGGGATTGTAGACTTGTTCAACCATTGTGGAGATCAGTGTGGAGATTCCTCAGAAAACTAGGATTAAAGTCCCATTTAACCCTGCTATTCCCCTACTAGGAATATAACCAAAGGAATGAAAAGATTCATATTGTAAAGACATATGTCCACCCATGTTCATAGCAGCTCAGTTTGATAGCCCAATTTTGGAAACAACCCAGATGCCCATCAACTGGAAACTGGATAAAGATGATTTTAAAAAAATAAAATGGAGTATTACTCTGGCATAAAGAATGACAAGTTTCATTCATTTATGTGCAAATGGACACACCTTGAGGACACACTAATAAATGAAATAAATAGATCACAGATATGTAAATATGTATCTTTTTTCTGGTATGAGAAGCTGTAAATGTAAATAAGTTCTAGAATGTAGGATAGGTTTTGTAAAATGGAAAATATCCAAAGGAAATGTGGTGGGGGAATGTAATGAGGGGAAAGAATAAATATGATTTGGAAAGAAAAAGAAATAGTATGTATATAAGGGGTGGGGGGTTGTGGGGTGGGTAGGGATATGGGTGAAAATGAAAATTAACTTCTGTCATATACTGGTAGAAATTCTCCAATGTTGAGTGTGATTGTGAGCTATATATAAAATGTACCAATAAAGAATTCAATTAAAAAAATAAAAAGGAGTATTTGTTTCTGCACACATAAAGCTTCACTTATTTAAAAACACTGCCCATTTATCAGTGATAATTTAGATTTAAACAAGCAAAAACAGGCTGAATTAGAGGCTAAATTTAAAAGAAAAGAACATTTACTTTTAGCTATAAATGAGAAAAGGGCCATCTGCTATGTAGAGGGCTTAACTGTATTTGATGTGGTGACTAAAAGAATTTGTAGGATATTCACCATGAGATAGAGTAACTTACATAGACTTTAAAAAGTTTCATTCATTACTATATTATAAAGACCTTAAGAAAGTTGTTTAAATAAGTAGGTAATGTTGATTTTAAGTGATCAAAGTTTTTTGTGCATAATTATCTGCTTAAGTTAAAAGTAGTTTTTCTTTTAAAGACTTTAAATCTTTTCTCATCAGCCTTCTTTACATTGAATACTTGTCATTTTTATGAAGATACGTTCCACTGAGTTAAAATAAATTTAGCCTGCTATTATTTGACTGATTTCTCTTACCATCTGGAGGGTTGTGAATCAATATTTTTTTCTAATACATGTGGAAATGTGGTACTACATGAAAACTCACCCAAAACTTTGTTTTTGAGAGAGGGAGAGAGAGAGAAGAGATACAGTGAAGGTGAGAGAGAATCTTATATTTTTAGAGTATAGTCATCTCCTCAGGTGACCTTGGATGCTCAATGGCAAAGTCATCACTGTGAAGATATGTTAAGGACTAGAACTTTCTGTTACATCACAAGAAATCAGGTGTAGGTGCTCTTAAATGAAGAAACACATTAAAGCATAATATGTGAACTTCTCTGGTAAGATGGACTAACAGGAATCAGATTTATTCTTCTACATTAAACAGCCAAAGAAAGAAAGAAAGAAAGAAAAAAAGAAAGAAAAGAGAGAGAAAGGACAGAAAGAAAGAAAGAAAGAAAGAAAGAAAGAAAGAAAGAAAGAAAGAAAGAAAGAAAGAAAGAAAGAAAGACATTTCCCAAACATTGAATGAAACGGTAGGCAATTAATAACAGTTTAAAACAAATAAACCTATTGTAACTTGGCCCAAAAGACTTCTCTGAGAGTTTCAAAATTCCAGGGCAGGAAGTGAAAGGTTTATCAAAATTTCTGAGTTGAGGAGCTAGAGCTGAGACACCAGTGAGGATGGAACAGCTAGACTATAAAAGTCAGGATGTGGGAAAACCAGAGAGCTTTCCAGAGGAGGAACTCCAGGGATCTGCAAAGGGCCTGCAAATGTTCAGTTGAATAATGATCAAGACATGTGTACGAGGAAACTCTTCAAGGATAGAAAAAGATTCACTGGAAGGAATTACAGAGAACAATGCCCCATACTCACAGAAGTTGGAAATGTTTTCTGTTTCTGGTGACCTCTTGATTCACAAAGTATTGGTAGAAAGTACACAGAGGAGTGGTGGAAAAAAATGAATCCGAATTAGAATTAGTACTACTGTAGTCCTCCCTTAAAAATATTAAAAATAAGACTGGAGGGCGCCAGAGATTTAGCTCAGTGGTTCTGGTGCCTGTCTCGCAAGCGCAAGGTCCTGAGTTCGATACCCGGTAACCACATACAATGCTGGGCGTGGTGACTCACGCTCACCAGCAATCGATACCACACACCACAGTGTTGGGCATGGTGGCTCACGCCTGTCATCCCAGCCCTCGGGAGGCAGAGACAGGTGAATTGCTGAGTTCGAGGCTTGCCTGGACTACATAATAAGTTCAGGGCCAGCCTGAACTACAAAGTGAGACCCTGTCTCAAAAAAAAAAAAAAAAAAAAAAAAGACTGGAGGAAGATGAACATTTTCTCTAAGAAAATTAATTATGTTAAAAAACAAAATTTATGAATATTTATAGAAACAAAAATATTCATTGCCGTGAAAAGTAAAAGTTAATTTAACATCCAATAAAATGAACTAAGCATGCAAAAGAAAAAGCCAATGTAACTACTGATGTGGAGAAAATCAATTGATATGGAGGGAAGATTTACTCAAACATTAGAGTTAGTTGATAAGGACAATTGAACAATTGAATCTATACCTTTGCATGTTTACTAAGTTAAGTAGATTTAAAAAAATAAATACTGAAGGAACATTCAGACATGAATACTAAAATGTCTAAGGTGGAAAATAAAAATATGCTGGATTAGAATCCCCCCAAAGTGAACTTTTAGTGAGCTTAAAGACACAATAATAGAAAAAGTTAAATGAAGCACAGAGAAAAGATGGAATTTTTAAAAATGAACAGAATACCAGTGAAAATTGATATAGGAAACTTTTATGTGGTTTAACACAAGTATAAATGGAGTTTCCAAGGTAGAGGGGCGAAATACTTGAAGAAATAACAACTGAATTTTTTCCAAATTGTATGAATACGGTTATCTTAAGTATATAAGAAACTCTTTGACTTTCAAGTACAAGAACTATAAAGAAAACCGCAGCAAGATATATTATAACCACATTATTTGAAAGCAGCAATAAAGAGAAAAATTTTAAATGTAACCATTGGAGGTGAAAAGATATTGAAGAACAAAGTTGAATAATGGTACATTGTTTAAATCAATAAACAACAACAACAACAACAACAACAAAAAGTCAATGAATCCAAAGAATTAATAAAAAGTAAAGAAAAACCTGATAGGATAAATTGGAAACAACCAAATAATAGGTATAAACTCAACCATAAAAATTATCATATTAAATATAGATGGTCTAAATACCTCAGTTAAAATTCAGCAGTGGTAAAACTGGATTAAAAAAAACAAGATCCAAGTATACATTACCTGTAAGGAAATCACTTCTATGTAAAGCAACAAATAAGATAAAAGTAAAATGGTAGAACACGACATCTCATATAAACACTTAGCAAAAAAGAAAAAAAGGTAAACCTATCTATTTGTCTATTTATTGAAAGACAAAGGGGATTTTCCAACTAAGAATATCATTAAGAATGACTGGTGTTTTATTGTAATAAAAAGATCAGTTCCTTAAGAAAGCACAACTATCCATTGATTCTGTGTGATGGTTAACGTGATATGCCAATGTACTGTGCCCAAGATGCTGAAATATCTGGTTCAGTATTATTTGCACAAGTCCTTATCTCTAAGGGAACAAATCACCATTGTGGAGAGATCAAGGGACACTATATTAAATTTAATGTTTGACCAATATTAGCAGAGTTTAGGTTAAGTAATTGGTTTGATGGTCTTACTTATCAAATAAAGCTTTGTATGTGAATATATATAATATATAATATTTTATATTTTATATATAAAATATTTTCTATATAAAATAAAAATTATATATATAAAATATATATAAAATGTCTATGTGTGTACATATATATATACTCACACATACATACACTTATATACATTGCTTAATAGAGGCTCTGACACAATAAAAAATCACTTATTTGCTAAATGAATATTAAACATTAACACAGGCATATATTTGTAGGAGTGTTATGACTTCTATCTAGGTGTTCTCCCGAGGCCTCACGCACTCTTAGATGGGGCTTTCAGGAGGTGATTGGATCATGGTGTGTGATGCAAGACCATGGGTGTGTGAAGCTTAGTCCACTGTTTGGTTTAGCATGATTCTAAATGCAGATAATGGATTAACTGAAGAGCAAGACTTTCCTGGGTGTTGGCACAAACCAATAAGCTTGTAGCCTCTAATAAAAGAAAGGAAAAATGGGAAGATTTGATGCTTGCTGTGCAGCATGACAAAGACTTTCTCCTCTGCTATGAGCCCTGCTTGCTCTCTCTCTGTATATGTATGTATATGTATATATGTATAATATATGCAGGTATCTGTATATATTATATATACATATATATGGGATATAAGAGCAATATACTGTATAGTATATTATGTCATTTGTTAAAATTAACAACAAAAACAAATGGAAAAAACTAATTGTGTTTGTGTCTTCTTAAGTCCAAATTGGTTAACTGCTTTAGCTGGTAGCTTGAAAAGAGTATCGACACCATGAAAATAGGCAGATAGGATTGTGTTATTTTCTGGAAAGGCAGTTTTTAAACTTCTGAAAATTTACTACTAGTTGTATTTTAACCCATAATATAGAATGTGTCAAATTGTACTTAACTATTCTAGTGCTAAATGTCATTTTCTTTTTTTCCATTTTTTCATTATTTTTTAATATTTAAAAAATCTCTACAGTAATTATTAACAATAAGTATATAAAATCATTACCATAATATGAAGGAGTCTTCTATTTGGATAAAATGCAGTGACATAATTAGTTTAGAAACTGACACACTGTTTATGTGTTAGACTATCAGCTTGTCTAAAATAGGGGTCCCACTTAAATGATATGTTGGTTTTTGTGCACTCCCTTACCAACACCCAGCATGGTGTCTGAAAGATGTTAAATACTTATTAAATGTGCACAGAGTTAATGAATGGGTATACTAATGAATGTTATGATTTTAATAGATCTTAAGCTAAGCTCTGTGGAAGTCAGCTTTTGTTACTGTACAAAGACATCTGAAAATATCAACTTAAAGAGAGAAAGATTTATTTTGGTTCATGGTTTCAGGCCATGGTTGGCCAGGTCCATTGCTTTTGGCCATGAGATGAGGCAGAACTCAGAGGTAGAGGATATGGTAGAACAAAGCTACTCACTTCATAACTCCTGGGATGCAGGGACAGGGACAGGGATAGAAAGGGAGGAAGGCACTGGGGACAAGATACCGTGGCTAAGGTCTCATGATACATGCCCTTCAGCCAAATCTTTCTGTTTCTACCAACTCCCAATCCTGCAATGCAATTATGATCTCACTGTTCAGTTGAGCCACTTGATGAAGTTAGAAGCTTTATGATTTATAGTCACTTCCTCCAAAATTGATCAGTGGGCAACCAGACCTCTAGTACACGAGCTCTGAATGCTATTCCAGATCCAAATACAAGGATCTTACTGAGGAAAGTTACACAAACCTAAGCGCTATTGCTCACCTGCACTTCTGCAGAATTATAGATGCATCTGGAAGCAGAGTACTTCTCACTGTTCCCTTCCTAAGAGTCACTCCAATCATCCTTTCAAGTTTCACTTAAATAATAATTGTTGGGTAAATTAAGGGTTTGCTGTACTGTTTTCCTTAAACACACACATACACCCTCATGCTCACACATACACACAGCAATTCAGCTGATGAAAAATACAGAGAGTAATCATTTAAATTCTCAGGAAATTGTCTTGAGGGCATACAACAAATGAAGAAACAATCATTTAAGAAAATTTACTAAGTCTTAATAAAAGCTGTGAGTCTGTGGCATTTATCTCATGATTCAGCCCATTACCTCCACCCTTAGCATAGTGCTACAGAAGCTTTGCCCTGGGCACAAACAGCTGAGGAAATGGGCTCCTTCCCTTCCACCTCCAAGTCTGTGGCAATGGCTTCATTCAGGGTCAGGCTCTTGGCATTTCTAATGTCACTTTTTCCAGTCTCTAGTTATAGAAGTGCCATTCCACACTAAGATATCAGAGAAATAGCTTTTTTATTTTAACTCTCACTAAAATGCTATAATAATCAATATATTATGTTATTGGCATAAGAGTGGACATTTAGGTCAATCCAATAAGAATGACTGTATAAAAATAAACCCTTCTATTTCTGGTAAATTAACTTTTTATAGAGATGCCAAGAAAATTTAATGGAGGAGAATAGTTTTCTCAGCAGAGTGCTGATGAAATAACTGGATATGACCATGCAGATGAATGAAGTTGATCCTTAAGTGAAGACAATGCACACAAATTAGTTCAAAATACATGAATCACTAACTTCAAAGTAAAAGTTAAAATTATAAAATGCTGAGAAGAAAACATAGATGTATAGCTTCATAACTTTAGTGTAGCTATCATTCCAAAGTATAAGGAGGCATTTGTGGAACAAAAGAAGGAGCTTTACTCATGAAAAGCATTTATATCACAAAGGGCAAACTCGAGAGACATCCTATTGAATGCAGAAACATATTTAAGAAGTATATATGTGATAAAGGATGCATATTTAGACCATATAATGAATCCTTACCAATTAATAACAAGATAACCCAATGTAAAATATGGACACAAGATTTGAATACAATTTCCTCTAAAATAGTCAAACAAATAGCACATAAGCACATGAATAAGCTGCTTGATATCATTAATCAATAGGAAAATATGAATCAAAACAAAATGAGACACCACGTCCACTCAAAATACTAAAGATGGGTTGTACTTTCTGGATATTGGCAAAATAAAAAGGGCCTTGCAATCTGGGATCAATTTCGAGGACTCCTTGTTGGAGCAGATTAATACAAAGGCTAAGATTTGAATTTAACATGCCTGAAAACAGCCTGATAAGGTGGAGATATTAAACCCTCTTTTCTTAAGGATTAGCATGTCTGAACCAAAGGATTCTTGGATGAATTGAAGAATGTTGCATCCTGAAAGTAAACCCAGCACCAAGGGTAGCAAGTGGCCTGGTTATTGTTTGTTGGACCTATGACATGGACAAAGACACTATACTTCAGAAGGTCTGTAATGAAGGAAATGTAGCTCACTGACAAATTGAGAGATATTATTTTCAGAGAGCAGTAAAAATGATAATATGTGATTACTAATTAAACACATGACCATACATCAGTGAAGAGTTGGTGAAATGAAAAATTCCTCATGAATAGAAGCAATAGGCAATTCCAGGGAAAACTAATGCATCCCCATTACAGCTGGTTCTAGAATTTTCTCTTCTTAATGACAGTCCTGTCCCTGTTAATTTCTACATTCAAATGGGCATCACCACTGAGACTGAGACAAGCAATTGCTTATGGTGGTGTGAAGTTATCCAGTCTTTTTTATTAATACGTGTTTATAGTACAGAATGTTTACCTTTCTTGTAAGGAACTGGTACATGTACAAAATACATCTTAACTCCTTTCTGACTCTATTCCTTTCCTCTCTCTTCTGTTCTTCCATCTTATGATTCTCTTTCTGTTTGAAAAACACCTGTCTCCCTATTTCCTATTATCTCTCTTTTATTTTGCTGTTTATTTAGACATTGGGTTTCTTATGTAAGACAAACCATGCAGTATGTAAACTTCTGAATCGGATTTCTTTCTCTGCACATTATGGTCTCAAGGGGCATTCAGTTTCCTACAAATGACTCAAGTTTATTTTTCTTTATTGCACATCAGTACTCCATTGCTTGTAACTATCACATTTTCTTTCTTCGTTCATCTGTTGATGGCCATGTAGATCACTTCCAAGATTCAGTTATTTTGAATTGTGTTGCTATACACATGGTATGAAAGTGTCACTGAAATGTGATGTCTTTAACTCTTTTGGAACGATGTCTAGAACAGGGTAGGTCAAATGGAATTTGTAGTTTCAGTTTTTTTTTTTTTTTTTTTGCTTTTTTGGAGACAGGGTCTTGCTTTGTAGTTCAGGCTGGCCCTGAGCTCACTATGGTGCCCAGGCAAGCTGCCGCGAACTCAGCAATCCTCCTGTCTCTGCCTCCCGAGTGCTGGGATTACAGGCGTGAGCCACCACGCCCAGCATTATATGTGGTAACCGGGGATCGAACTCAAGTC
>PVIC010044855.1:0-14850 GCA_004025085.1 Thryonomys swinderianus
TATATATATATATATATATATATATATATATATATATATATATATATATATATAGTGGAAAAGCTCCTGATAATATGTCAGGTAAGATATCATCAGGTAGTAAAAGAAATGAAGTAAAGAATGAGATGTGCAGGTTTAAAGTTACAAGATTAGTGTGAAGAATGTAACACCTTATGAGCACCTGACCCACATATACTTGTTTCGCCCATTTCCCAGGATCTGGACTCTTTCTATGCTCTCCAGGACATTTTTAATGGTTTGTTGATATAAAACAACCACTCATTCTTCCTTTATTTTGTTTGCAGAATAAGTTTGTCTTATGTACACATTAAAAGCACGCACACTCAGATCATCAAAAGACCCTTCCTTGGTTCTCCTGAAGTCATTTTTTCTTCTTGTCATTTATATTTTGCTTCGCAACGCCTCTAGATTGGGAAGCAGGAAAACTTTAGGGTGATATATATGACTTGAGTCATTATGATAATAGATCAGAGGGCGCTTTGTAAAGGATAAAGTTCTGTACAAATGTCACCTGTTGATCATCTCAGTAGGCAGCATCTTTCTATAGTAGTGTTATTTCAAAGAGTGCCTCTCATTCAACACCAAAAAGGAAACTTTGAGCTAAAGCCTTCTTCACTTAGTACAGATTGTAGAAGGCAAAACAGGTTAACACTGAATCAGTCGGATAGAATGGAATTTTCTTTTCTTCTTTTTAAATTGGAAACTATTTTTTTAATAAATTCAGTTTATTGGTACACTTTAGGAATGCATTTTGATCACATTCCTCATTGGCAATTTGTACTTGTACATAATATATCTTAATTATTTTTTCCCCGTTTCTCTGGCCCTCCCTTCAACCCTTGACCTTCCTTAGATGCATAAACTTTGTTTCCATTTTTATTCTTTTTAGCATCAATTTATTTTCTTTTCCTTCTTTGCTTTCTTCTGCCCCTGCCAAATTAAACTTTCCCTTTGAACATTTTCTTCCTATTTCACAGTACCTATCATACATTTTGGACCTCATTTACACTTTCAATTTCTCACAACAGAGATTTTATTTTCTTTCCAGATCTGGAAAGAAAACAGATTTCAGGATGGATACATTAATTTAATGACATCCAGGAAGATGAACTGCATGTGTGTTATATATTAAGTCCTTTCATTCAAATATATGCATAAAAATGATGTGGAAATGTTTAGTAGGTAGGTAAGATGGATCATAATCATAAGTAGGTAGGTAAGATGGATGGATGGATGGATATGTGGGTAAATAGGTTGACAAGTGGGTAGGTGGGTGGATGGGAGAAAGAATAGAAGGGAAAGAAGGAAGGGAATATAAGATAATGGGTTCGCCTCTCCCCTCACCTCCACACCCACAGGCCTCGAATAAAAATATTATTTTCCAGTGTATAGTTGGTTATGTAATAAGGTATTATTTCAAATACTCAGTGCAACAAGAAATATGTTCTCTCAAGGGAAATTTTGTCAGGTGAAAAATACTAGCATGCCTTTTATCATCAGAGTTGCATTGGGTGGCACTGCAGGAGGAAAAATTGTTGGCTTAGTTCTCAGGGGAAATGTTGTCATAGGTGTTTACTACACAGAAAATTATCAAATCTGGTGTATTTTAACCTTTTTATTCTATCCATACCACCTAAGGGTTATGACAGGCTCTTTCTATCACTAAAGTTGATTTTTTTGCAGTACTTTATAGATCCTCAATTTGAGGTGATTTTCAGAACAGCAGGTTGAGTGTATATAATTTGAATAGCTCTCCTTCAGGTGATTGTGATATTTGTGAACATACACACAGAAATCCACCACCTTGAGAACCCTGTTCTAATCATTTGATTCTGTACCTACACAATCATCCCTGAAAAATGTACACAATTTTATCTTTCTGTCTCGATTGAAAGTGTTCTTTATAGAAGCCAGTGACAATGAATAGACTTTGTCATATTCAAAAGAATAATTTTCCTTCTAGTCATAATCCAATAAAAGATTTTTTATTTTGAAAAAATCATACTTTAAAATTCAGCAAGGCTGAAAACTTGCAGGCATATTATATTAAAACATTTATTCTTGCACACAAGTCAAGTTGCTTAGTGGTAAAAGGCAGCTGTGGAGTTCAAAATGATTCTAAAAATGTGTACCTCCTTTATAAATTAGTTTTTAAACCATTCTGTGCCCTTGTGACTTAGCATTCATTATGGACAATATTATGTGCACCTAATATATTGTGACATGAAAAGCCACAATATTCTTTAGGATTTTTTTTTTTTGTATCACAGTAGGAGAAACAAAGTCTGGTGAGTAGAATAAGAGACAAAGAATGGGTCATTCTGTGAGATGTTCCTATTTTAGCTTCTCTTTTATCTATCTCCTGACCCTGAACAAGATTGTTGGTCTTCTCATCCTTAGTACAAAGGTTCATATTTCACATGCCTGCTTTCTATTTATATATGGCACAACTGATGTTCAGCTGTGCTCATTAAATCCTGACGTGGCTTAAAGGTGCCTTAGAAACAACCAAGGAAATAAGGGTTAAATATCACCACTGCTTTATATTTATTTTTTATAATGGAATGCTTCCTAAGATTAGATTTGGTTTAGTTTGTTTTGTTTTAATTGTATTAGTTTATTAAATATTTTCAAATAATTTTCTATTAGTGCATATTAATTATATAGAACAATAAATTACATTTTTGGCATCATTTACATGCATGAAACATACTATGTTCCTTTTCATCTTTCCACTACTCTAATTGTCCTCCCTGCCTGCTTTCCTTGCTTTTCCCTAAGACTGGCTTCTCCCCTAGATGGCACATATGTGAGAAAAGAAGAAAAATGTGTCTCAAATAACCGGTGATGGTAAACAATTTTCCATATATTTATTAATATGAGACGTGTGTATTCATCTCAGATGCCCAGTTTTGATTGAGTTTATCTTGTTTTGCAAATTTAACAAGCTCTTGTTCTCCATTTCATTTATTCTTTTAGTAATATATTTTTCTTAAATACTTTATGAAATTAAATTATTTTTCTGTTCTCATTTTATTCCCTTTTCTCTTTCTTCCTCCCTCCCCTTCAACTACAGCTTTCCATTTGAACCTTTCCTTGTTACTTGACAGTATCTATTATACATTTTGGCCCTTTTTTACACTTTCATTATCTCACACCACAGAAACAATGTGATATTTACACATGTGTTCAATTTATTTCACTTAAGAGTATCACCTCTAGGTGCATCCATTTAGCTATAAATGTCTTAAATTTATCCTTCCTTAAGTACCTCAATATATTTTTTTAGTTTGTTTTTATCTTTATTGGTACATTATATATACACATCATGATCACACTCAATTTGGGAATTTGTACCAGTATATGACATGATTGAATTCTCATTTTTCCCATTCCCCTACCCACTCTACAACCCCCCACCCCATAAAAACATAAGCTTTGTTTCCCTTTTTTATTGCCATCACATTTTTTTCTTTACCGCTCATTACTCAACCCTCGACCACATTTCCCTTTGAATATTTTCTATTTCACTCCAATGTATTTTTAATTGAATTATTTATTGGTACATTTTATAGACAGCTCACAATCACACTCAAAATAGGGGAATTTGTACCACTATATGACACAAGTTAATTCTCATTTTTACCCACATCCCTACCCACCCACAACACCCCACCCCTTATATGCATGGTCTTTCATTTTCTTTCCAAATCATATTTATTCTTTGCCCTCATTACTTTCCCCTACCACATTCCCTTTGAGTATTTCCTATTTCACAAAATCTATCCTACATCCTAGAATTCACTTACATCCACAGGTTCTCATACCAGAGAAAAGATATGGTATTTACATATTTTGGATCTATTTATTTCACTTATTAGTGTGTCCTCAAGGTGTGCTCATTTGCACATAAATGAATGAAACTTGTCATTATTTATGGCACAGTAATACTCCATTTTATTTTAAAAAACACATCTTAATCCAATCTCCAGTTGATGGGCATTTTGGTTGTTTCTTAGACTTAACTATTACAAACTGTGCTATGAACATGGGTGTGTGTATAAATATATATACATTATATATACATATAAATAAATATATGTATAAATGTATATATAAAATTGTAATATGATGCCTTTCTTTCCATAAGATACTGAGGAGATAGCTGGGTCAAATGGGACCTCTAATTCTAGTTTCTGAGGAATCTCTATACTGATTTCCACAGTGGTTTCACCAATTTACACCACCACCAACAGTGGAGAAGGGTTCTTTTCTCCCCACATCCCCACCGGTATTTGTTATTTCTTAATAATGCCCATTCTTTCCAGAGTAAGATGAAATATCAGCATTGTGTTAGCTTTTGTTTCTCAAAAAACCAGTGATTTTGAACATTTTTTTCATATATTCATTAATCTAAGAAGTGTGTATTCATCTCAGATCCCAGTTTTAGATTGAGTCTTTATATTTGGGGAGTTGGATCTTTTTAGTTCTTTATATATTCTAGATAGCAGTTTTATATATTGTAATTATATATTCTAATTATATATTCTGTATATATACCAGTCTTATGTATTTTAGATACCAATCTTTTGTCAGAGGAACAAATGGCAAAAATTTTTCCCACTCTATTGGTTGTCTCCTTGTCCTGTTGCTGATTTCTTTTGCTGTGCAAAAGCTTTTTTTTTTTTTTTAGACAGGGTCTTACTTTGTAGTTCAGGCTGGCCCTGAGCTCACTATGTAGCCTATGTAGCCCAGGCAAGCCTCGAACTCAGCAGTCCCCCTGCCTCTGCCTCCCTAGTGCTGGAATTACAGGCATAAGCCACCACACCTGGCTATAATTTTCTCCCTTTTATGAGTTTTGGGCTTGACTTGTTCTTCCCTTTCTAAAAGTCTGAGGTTCAATATTAGGTTGTTTCTTTGAGCTCACTGTTTTCCTGACATGGTAGTCCACTGCCATAAATTTGCCTCATAGAACTGTTTTCACTGGACCCCTTAAGCTCTGATATGTTTTATCACTATTATTATTTAATTGTAGAAATCATCTGATTTTTCCTTTAATTTTATCTGTAACCCATTGGTTGTTCAGGCAAGTTTTTTAATTTCCATATGTTTATGTAGTTTTTGTGGTATCTTTTGTCATCAATTTCTAATTTCATTGCACTATATGGGATAATTACAATTAGTTTGGATTACTTATGCATTTTCCTTGAGCTAGTATGTGATATATTTTTTGAGAACATCTTATGCACAGTGAGAAGAATGTGTATCCTGATATTATGAAGTGGAACATTCTGTAGGCATCTACTAAGTCCATTTGTTCCCAGGTTTGGTTTAGTTTTGATATTTCTTCATTTATTTTTTGTATTGTTAATCTGTTTATTTGTAACTGCGGGTTATTTAGGATCCCTAATACAGTTGTATTAGTGCTTATTTGATTTTTTTCATGTCTTAATATTTGTTTTATATAGCTTGGTGCACTTATTTGGTGCATATATATTTATCATTGTTCTCTCTTCGTCTTGGAATTTTCCCTTTCCAAGTATGTATTGAACTTCTTTGTCTCTCTTGATCAATCTTGGCTTGAAGTTCACTTTGTTTACAAACAAATTAGCTAACCCTGCTTTTTTCTAGGGTCTTGTCACCTGAAGTATTGTTTTCCAACTTCTGACTTGCAGCCTGTGAATTTCTTTTTGAGTTAAATATGTTTCCTATATGTAACAAATTGCTGGATCTTGTTCTTGGTTCTTTTTGCCAGTGTGTGTGTGTGTGTGTGTGTGTGTGTGTGTGTGTGTGTGTGTGTGTGTGTGTGTGTGTTTTGATTGGTGAATTGAGACCACTTACATTTATGGTTTTAACATATATATTGATTTATTCCCATCATGTTGTTTTCATCTTTCCCCTTTATTTAATTGTTTTCCTTAATTGGCGACTTCTTTCCATTGGTGTTCTTGGAGTTGTGGTCTTTGCTATCTTTTTCTAAAATATTCTTTAGAGCATTTTGTAGAGCTCATTTGGTGGTCATGAATTTCCCCAGTTGTTCTTTGTCATGAAGTATCTTATTTCTCCATTGATTTTTGAAAGATGATTTCTCGGGATACATAAATCTGGGTTGGAGATTGTTTTCTTTCAGGACTTAAAATACATCACTCCCAGCTCTCCTTGACTTATGGGTTTGTGTTGAGAAGTCGCCTGTGATTCTGATGGGCTTTTCTTTATAGGTGATTTGTTTTCTCTAACAGCTTTTAATGTTCTGTTCTTTTGCTGATTTTCTGGAATCTTGATTATTATATGCCTTGGTGTCGATTTATTTTAGTCATGGCGAATTGGAACTTTATATGCCTCATTTATTTGTATGTCAAATTCTCTGTCCATATTTGGGACTCTTTCTGCCTTTACTTCTGTGAGCAGGATTTTTCTGGCACTTGAATTATCTCCTTGACTAGAATCAACTTACGTTGTTCTTTGCATCATCTTGTAGGTGTTGGATTGATTTTTCAGGAAGCTTTGCTGTTTTTGAAAAATATTTTCTTTTGTGGTCAGTAACCACAATCTTGTCTTCTAAGTCTGATGATTTTCCTCATGTTGGTTCAGACCATATGTTCAATGGAGTTTTTAATCTCCCAGCTAGCTATTTGGATCAGTCTTGTAGAATCCATTTCTTTCCTATGTTAGAGAATCATGCTTTCCGTCATTCTCCTGAACACCTCTATTTTGTTTATCCGTGTCTATTCTATATTCACTGAGCAAGTCCTTTATTTTGATCATCATCTCTTTTTTATATGAGAAATTATTTCTGATCTGATTTTCTCTCTTGTCACTTATATTATTTTCTGCTGCTGCTATCATTTCAGGAAGTTCAGCTGAGTTGTTTCTGATTTCCTCTATCTCATTGTCCCCTGCACTTGTCTTGAGTGAGTGAGAAGTCTGATGTTGCATTTTATGTCTTGTAATTTCCTATTTTTATTTTAATTTATTTTCTCTTTTGATGCTTGTAAATTTCTTGTGATAGATAGCTTTGTCACTTATGTCGAGTTTTACCTAGGAAATGTCTATTCCTCAGAGATGTCTTCTAGGTGTAATGGGCTCTTAGTCTTAGTGTTTTGCCCACGATTCTACCTTCCCGATTTATTAGAGATAAGAAGTTGGTATCTGGCTCAGCACCTAGTCCTTTGGTACTTGACTGTGGTGATGGCTATGACCAAGACAATCACTATCTTGTCATAAAAGGGAGAAAAATTGATTACACAGGTATAGCATCCTTGTTAAAGTAGTGCAATTAGCAGTAACAACAGAATCAAGCACAGACTAAAAACTGACAAACTGTACTATCTATTAACTTAGCATCTTTAACCATAGGAGCAAAATATAGGGTTAAATCCAACACACAAATCAGGAAGTTGTACACATTGAGTATCCCTTTAGTAGAGTGATTTTACCTTGGAGGTGGAGAATCTAAGAGGAACAAAGAACAAAACAGAATGATGAAGTCAGAAGACTAAACTAGAAGTAAAACTTAAGGACAAAGGATGATCACTCAAGGTTTAGGAAACAGATGAAGTTCACATTAGCTGCTATGGCAGTTGACAAAAAACAAATGGCTATCCATGAGGAAGGGAGTAGCTTCTTTGTCACTTGCCTCAGTATGTGCCAGTGGAATTTGTTGCCAGGCCACAGTGTCTTGTTTGTAGGAAGGTAAAAGAGGTGAGGGGCCTTACATCCCACATCTAACCTGTGTGGGATGAGTTTGTCACATTTTCACAGTTTTTTTTTTCTAAAAACATCCCAGAATTGTTCTTTCTGTTCCATATATTACATGCTGGTGACAGCACCACTGGCAGCCCTGTGAGGTGCTATGCTATTTTGTGAAGTTCTGCGCATATGTTTTGTTTGACCTACAAGTCTCTTATTTCAAGTTGGTTTGGGCATCAGGACATATGGATTTCCCTTTCTTCCAATTACCCGTGTTTTTAGTTGATTTTCTCTGAGTAGCTCTAATGTGGCTCCTCCTCTACTCAGCAATGCTGAAACCCTAAGATTTCATTTGAACAAAAAGTGCTATGATGTGGATGTGGGTGTTTGCCATGATTCTAGTTGTTTGCGCCTTTAGGGCTTAACGTTCTTTTGCAGTTAGGAATAACTCTGTGACTTACTTTGGCCCATGACATATGAGCAGAGATTACGTGTAGAATTTCAGAGTGGAAATATTTAAGAACACTCCATAATTCTCAATGTTCTTTTAGTATGGCTTGGACGACCAAAAATGTCTTCATGCTAAGTGTCCTAAATAAATGTTGGTATGAGCATCACCTTTGGAACCATATTAGACACACTGCATGAATAACAATAAATATCTGTTGTTTCCAGCCACTGCCATTTTTTGAGTGTGGGAGGGTGCTATTTGCAACCAATCAAACCTGTACAGGCTATTGTATGTAGCCTTTTAAAATCGCTCTGATATTGGAAAGAGTCTGATAACTTAGGAGTCCTCAGCTTCATCCCAGCTCTGCTCCTGACTAGCCCCGTGACTTTGGTTAGGGAACACTTTTCTGAGCCTCCTTTTCTCTTTAGAAGACAGAAATAAATAATCCACAGGCTACCAAGAATGTTTAGGTCATAAAATTATGTTAAATATTACAGTAATAGTTTAATTATACTACTTTCACAATTATAATCAATATAAATATTTGCAAATATATATAACCTTCAACATACCAAGAAAAGACAACAAGAACCAGATTCTTAAAATTTCTCTCCCAGTTACATGAGTGTCTTCTGATCAGAAAAGATTTTGCGCAAAGGAAGTACCATCCCTTATTCATGCTACTTTTACACCTAAATTAGGCTGATTAATTTTATTGAATAAAGGTCCATCAAACATATTTCTTGTTAAAATTTGATTACTCTTAGTAGGAATAAATGCAACACTTATTTTAATCAAAGAGTTTAGATGATAGTATGTATTTATCGGTTTCTGAAGGGCTTTAAAATAATACAACCAAAATGTTATATAATTTTGGAAAAAAATTATTCTGCATCTAGGTTTTACAATTATCAAACAGAAATTTCTCCCTGTCTCCTCTCTTGCACTCTCTCTCCCTCCCTCCCTCTCTCTCTCTCTCTCTCTCTCTCTCTCTCTCTCTCTCTCTCTCTCTCTCTCTCTCTCTCATTCTTTCTCTCTCCTTGTGACTTGGTTCCTATTAAATTGGGCTAGTGAATTAAAAAACATTGTGAATATTTTGAGAAAGGACTCCTTATCCACTAATTACAGGAAATACTTTTTATTATTTGATCACCCACAGCAATCATAACATGGTACTTGCTAGTATTACCTTTATTGCCTAGACTGCCCTTGAATGACTGCAGGGTAAAATCTCTGTCTGAATTTTTAGTATGTACCTCCTATGGTGAATAAATATTTACAGCAATAGTCAGACATTTTCCTTACCTTCCTGCTTCCTTGGCTTCAGTCTTATATTCAAGGGATATTCAAGTCCTTAGGGATAATGTTTCTTTTCTCTGTACTGTAGCTGAATTATGTCTCCCAGACTCAGCCCTTTGTGTGTTCCTACACAGCTGGCTTCTGGTGCAATTTACTCTGGTAGGTGCAAGCAAGGGTTATAGTGCATGAGGCAGAAGCCAGTCCAGATTATAGGTGATTAATTCCTCACTCTAAGTCCACTAGAAGTGATGAAACACAGTTCCTTTGGTGTTGCCATAGCTTTGAGTAAGCATGTTAAAAGGCTTGTTGGCTGCAATTTCAATCCCTGGCAACTATTGTCTGACAATTTAACTTGTAACATGTCTTGCTCAAAAATAAATGCTCTAGCTACATGCAAGAGAAGAAAGAGCAGTCCCAGTTAAAGGATCTGTAAATTTTTCTCTTCTAAAAGCTTAATTTTAAAAAGTTTATCTTAGAAACTTTTATTTATTCAATGACTCTGTCATCTTTTCCACCCTATCAGATTAAGCTTCTTTCCATTTGTTGTAAATGATTTCCCACAATATCTTTATTTGATCTGCCAACTTGTACAATCTATGGTCCTTAGGGGGAATGGAGCAGGCAGGTTCTACTACTCAAAAACCCCTAGTGTGTTGGCCACACCATAATTGTATTTCTGCTTTACACCTATATCATGGTTGGGTAAACAAAGTTATACCCAATGGTGAATGAGTAATCCTTTTCAGTAGTATCAATTTCCAGAGCTTTGGCCCCATGAAATGAAATATCTGTTAGTATGTTTACCATTACCAGTCCAACTCATAAGACTGTATTGATTAGATTTTTGCACTGCAAAGATACCATTTTAAACCAGAGTGAAATCAATAAGGGTGTGTATTTTTTATATACAAATTGGATTTAGCTCAAAAAGGATATTCTTCCTTGGAACAGAAATAAATCTAGAAAGAAAATCTGATAAAGCATCCTAAAATGGAAAAAAAGAAAAAACTTTTACCCTTCCCATGCTTTTTGGTCCTTTCCCCTGACTATTAATCTGCACTCAGTCCTCGATATCTGAGAGGAAATTTCGTTTCTGCTCAAAGCAGATCAATGTTTGCGCAAATCAGGACTTCAGATAACATCATCAGAGTGCAAATGCCTTCTTTAGATTTAAATGACACAATAGCAATGCGTTCAGCTCTTTGGGAAACAGCCCCAACTAAAAGTACAAAACAGCCCATGAGGCTCCTGACAGGAGTCTGCTTACTGTAAAGCACAGAAGCTCTTTCTCCTGGAGCAATTAATGCTTCCGAAGCATCCCACCAGATGGGGTAGGATTATTTCCCGAAAGCAATTAAGGCAGTTACTGGAGCAATGGTAAAGCGTCACTGTGAGTAAGCAAATAGCAAAGTGGCAGCTCCCCGACTTATACTAGTTTTCATTTGATTTGGCTAAAGCTGAAGTTCAGAGATAATGAATATGGATTTAGAAAGGTAGAAAAGTGATGTGTATTAACTCTGAATGTGCACTTCTCATGCGTGAGGAGGACTACAGCTTATTCGCAAAATAATTTTACAAGCACTGGACTGAAACTAAAGACAATGTTCCCTGGCTCTCCTATAATACTAACAAAAGTACTTTACTCACACAATCCTGAGCATCTGTTATAGGGATTCTCACACAGGAAGTGCTGACTAAATGCTGGTTGAACGATGCATCTTATTGTCTCCACTGATTCATGCATCTACTTTATCCTACCAATACCTGCTACTGCTATAGTGTTTCCCGTCTAAGAAATTTCAACTTCTTTATTTTAATGGTTCAGGCTAAAAATCTCATCACAGTTCTCTATTCAGAATACATCTAGTCAGTCAGCAATTGTTACTGGCTCCACCCTCACAGTCCATGCAGAATCCCACTTCTCACCTCTTTCCCAGACAGCTAGCATCTTTGTGCCAGGCCACCATCACCCCTTGTCCAAATTATAGCAGTAGCCTCTTCACTGGCATCCTGTTGCTGTCTTGTCCCCTTCAGTCAACTGTCCACATGACAACGAGAACGAGCCTTTGTCAACTGGATCGTGTCACTGCTCTGTGCTTGCATGGTCTTCCCATGTCCTTATCATGGTCCATGAGAGCCTAGCTAATCTCTGGCCACCCACCTCCGTGACCTCTCTGACGTCATCTCTTACTCCTACTGTCCTCTCTTCCTCTTTCACTCTGTTCCACCTACATATTTTGGTCTCTGGCCTCCTATTTGATTCTTCAGCACTCTGGTGGGCCCCTAATCCAGGATCTTCTGCCTCCCCTCAGCAAGTAACAGCAAGTAACACTCGCTTCAAGTCTCTGCAAAATTGCTGCATTATTAGAGGTTTTCACTAATCACTCTGTAAGATAGCAACTCCTCACTCTCCATCACTCTTTGTCCCCTTTACTTCACCTTAATTTTCTGTATTACTGTTATCACTCCTGAAATATCCTTTATTCATCCTTCATCATCTGCTATAGCCACAGCTCTTCTTCATAAGCTTAACAGTATAAACTCCACCAGAGTAGACTGCTCTTCGTACCTCTACTGCATAGAACAGTACCTGGCATATCATACATTCCCAACACACACTTGTTTTCTTATATATCTACTAGGGTATTAAGTACCTGCCATCTTGTCTTATTTCCAATTGTTTCTACCCTTGTTCCCTCTCCCTCTTTTTCATCATGCCTTATTAGGCACATGTTTAGTTACTTTCTCTTCACTTGGATACAACAGTCAACACTCACAAAGTGAAGACATCTACTTTGGCTCTTGTTGTTAGTCCATAGTTAGCCAGCTCTAAGGCAGGACGGCATGGCAGAAGGATACAGAGAAGGAAAGCGTCTTCCATCAAAGTACTTATGAAGCTGAGAGTTAAGGGAGGAGTCAGGGAGGGAGATACACCCTTCCACGTCAAGCCTCCTGGGATGCACCTCTGACAAGATTACGCCCCCTAAAAGCAAGACAGCTTCAGTGCTCCCATAATCCAGTTACTTCCCACGAAGCTCTGTCCCTGGGTGCATGAGACCATGGAGGGACATCTAAGAGGCAAACCAGAACAGGCGCTTACTCAGATACATACCAGAGTGTGTCTCTTAATTATGGAAAGAACTCTATGGGGTATAGGTCATCCCATGTTAATAGATGAGACTACTAAAGCACAGAGGGTTATATAATTAGCTCAGTGATTCAGTGAATATATCTGAGTAATGATATGAACACTAGTCTGTCTAATTCTAAAACTATGTTCCTTCTGCTCCAAATCTAGTGACTTCTTCCAATTTATCTTCCTGCCTTCTTTATCTCTTGGCTGCTCTCCCTCTGGCAGCTGCAAAATTCATAGAACCCAAAAATCTTGGGTTTAGACCAAAATCTTCAGCATTAGTTCACTGGAATATCCTTTCTTTTCTACTTTCAACTATCTTGCAGTTGGTGAAAATAAAGGTTAGAAATATTAAGATTTGCCCAGTGTCACACAGGTGATTAATGGAAAGAGGAAGAGTAGAACTTTCTCATTAGCAATCCTGTATTCTAAGTGCAAAAGCTAAAGATATTTAAACAGTGTTTGGACACCCTTAGATAACTTAGAAAGGATTCAGATTAAGAACATTACAAAGGTTCTTGGAGAGGCAAAGAAAAAATGGAATCATTCTTACTGTCTCTTCACCAAATCAGTGATTCTAAAATTTTATAAATACATGAAAATTACCTAGACTATTGTTAAGAGGAAAATTCTTAGCCCTACTCCCATTTTGATAGAGTAGTTCTGGAATGGCATGAAGAACCTACATTTTTAACTGGACATCCCCCAGCAAATAGTCTACAGGATGTATTTTGTAAAACCCTGTTTAATCCAAACACACTATGTTTCAATAGCATCAGGACTTGTAGCAAATATGCCATAGCAGTGATTTTTAAGATCAAAATCATAATACTGATCCACTTAGAAAGTTTAGAAAAAATCAAATTGTCATTGTGATACAGAAAATCATTTAAAGTGATTTGCAAATTTCAGGCATTAATATATACGGCTACAATAAGAATTCAACTTTTAAAGTCAACCCAAGTAACACAAGATGAAAAAAATCAGACAGGGGGCCGGAGAGTTAGCTCAGTGGTTCCAGCGCCTGCCTCGCAAGCGCAAGGTCCTGAGTTCGATCCCCGGTAACCACATACAATGCTGGGCGTGGAGACTCACGCCCACCAGCAATCAACACTGCATACCACAGTGCTAGGTGTGGTGGCTCACGCCTGTAATCCCAGCACTCGGGAGGCAGAGGCAGGAGGATTGCTGAGTTTGTGGCGGCTTGCCTGGGCTACATAGTGAGCTCAGGGCCAGCCTGAACTACAAAGCGAGACCCTGTCTCCAAAAAAAAAAAATCAGACAGATTTGATATATGATGACAAAAATATGTATGCTAATTAAAAGCCTCACACTTAATGGGAACTGTGCATTTATGAATGATGCATGGTATTGGCATTCTAGTGGAATAGTAGATCATATGTCACATTATCCAGTGTATTGTAATATAGTGAATACTCCAAGGATTAATAATGTTTCATTATAAAAAATCAAGTTTAAAATCATTATTAGATTACTGAACAAGTGACATCAGTTCTCAGAGTTTGAAAACATAGACAATGTTGAAATGCAAATATTACTGAATATGAAATTGACAAAACAAAGCCAGAAAGGTATTTGTAAATGTTAGGTAGCTGTGTTTTCAATACTGGGAAAAAAAAAATCCTAGAGATTAAAAACTGGAATTTGTTGCCCATCAACTGGAGACTGAATAAAAAAGATGTGGTTTTTTTATAAAATGGAGTATTATTCTGCCATAAAGAATGACAAGATTGATTCATTTATGTACAAATGAATACACCTGGAGGACACGCTAATGAGTGAATTCAATAGATCACAGATAGGCAAATACCAGATCTTCTCATTGATATGAGCACCTGTACATGCAAATGAGCTCTAGAAAGTATGACAGATTTTGTAGAATGGGAAATTTCTGGAGGAAATTTGATGTGGGAATGTAATTAGGGGAAGGTATAAATATGATTCTGAAAGAAAATAAAAGAGCATGTATATGGGGGTGGGGAGGTGTGGGTAGGTAGGGATATGGGTAAAAATGAGAATTGAGGGCCGGAGGGTTAGCTCAGTGGTTCCGGCACCTGCCTCACAAGCGCAAGGACCTGAGTTCGATCCCAGGTAACCACATATAACGCTGGGTGTGGAGACACACCCACCAACAATCAACACCGCATACCACAGTGCCGGACGTGGTGGCTCACGCCTGTCATCCCAGCACTCGGGAGGCAGAGACAGGAGGATTGCTGAGTTCGCGGCGGCTTGC
>PVIC010044856.1:0-14860 GCA_004025085.1 Thryonomys swinderianus
AGATCAGCTCTGACTTCCATTTTAGTAGATCTGATTTTGTTACCACTTCAGAGAGTCCTGGTCATTGAGCTTCAGTTTGCTCCATTTCTCTTTTCCCTGAATTTCCCTGTGGTGATGATCTTTGTATCTCAGTTCTTTAATTTCTTTTTCATTTCTGTTCTGCTGGCCAGCACTAAAAGACACTGCATGACCCAAATGACACTTACTCAGACTCGCCCAAGTGGGAATGGAGATCCCACGGGCTTCTGGTCCCAATGGGAGGAAGGCTGCTGGCCAGCAGCAGAAGTCACTGCGCAACCTCTGCAGTGCTTACCCAGGCTCACCCTGAGAGGAATGGAGGTCCCGCGGGCTTCTGGCCTGGATCTCATGACAGGAAGGCTGCTTAGCTGGCGGAAGTCACTGGGCGACCCCGAGTGCTTATCCAGACTTGCCCACAGGGGAATGGAGGTCCTGCGGGCTTCTGGTCTGGATCCGATGACAGGAAGGCTGCTAGATGGTGGTGGAAGTCACCGGGCGACCTCTGTGGCTCTTACCCAGATCCTCTCATAGGGGAGCAGAGGTCCCATGGGCTCCTGGTCTGTATCCGATGATAGGAGGGCTGCTAGCTGGGGGTGGAAGTCACTGAGGGACTTCTGCAGTGCTTACCCAGGCTTGCCCAAAAAGGAATGAAAGTCTGTGAATGAAGGAATGAAGATCTGGATCTGATGACAGGAAGGGTGCTAGTCCTTGGCGGAAGTCACTGGGTGACCTCCAGCTGTTCGTCCACAGGGGAATGGAGGTCACACAGGTGTTTGTTTTTTTTTTTTTTGAGACAGGGTCTGACTTTGTAGTTCAGGCTGGCCCTGTGCTCACTATGTAGCCCAGGCAAGCTGCGAACTCACAGCAATCCTCCTACCTCTGCCTCCCAAATGCTGGGATTACAGGCATGAGCCACTTCACCTGGCTCACAAACTCGTACCAATCCTCCTGCCTCAACCTCCTGAGTGCTGGGATTAAACATGCATGCCTCCGTGCATGCCACCTTTGAACTACAGCCTCATAAAAGTTCATGACAGATGTCCTTAGAAGCAGGCACATTGTTCCAATTTTGTTTACTCTGGGATTACTTTTATGTAACCCGATTCTTTGCAATGGAGAGTCAAACTCACAGTTCTATAAGTGCTTGGCCAGTGCCCTACTCCGGATCAGCACCGCTTGCCTCATAATGTTTTTTATATATTTATAATTTAAAATATTATAGTTGTATTAGCTACATTCTTTAAAGTAAGAAGAAACAGGTGATATTAATTTTATTTAGATTAATATATCCAAAATGTCTTCTTAGTTGTGGTATCAGGGAACAAACCCAGGATGCTTACTAAGCTGCAGCTAACTATGTTCTATTTCGAGATAGGGTCTTGCTAAATTCTCCAGGCTGGTCTTGAATTTAGGAATCTCTTGCTTCCACCTCTCAGATTACAAACTTAGGTCACAAGTTGTACCACCACACACAGAAAGAGATAGATAGAGGAGCCGGAGATTTAGCTCAGTGGTTCTGCCGCCTGCCTAGCAAGTGCAAGGTCCCTGGTTCAATCCCGGTAACCACATAAAATGATATGATATTGGGTGTGGTGATTCGTGGGCACCAGCAATCAGTACCACACCTCACAGTGCTGGACGTGGTGACTCTCACCTGTCATCCAAGCACTCGGGAGGCAGAGGCAGGAGGATTGCTGAGTTCGAGGTTTGCCTGGGCTACATAGTGAGCTGAGAGCCAGGCTGAACTACAAAGCGAGACCCTGTTCCAAAAAAAGAGATAGAGACAAAGACAGAGGCAGAGAGGGAGAGAGAGGGAGAGAGGGAAACAAAATAGAACTAAATTTCTTCATTATTAAATTCAGCATGCATGCTGAAAAATACATAAAATACAAATTACTGAATAATTATAAAGCACGTACTCATTAACCATTACACAAATCAGGAAATGCAGCATTGCTGGCATCCCTTCTTGATCAGAATCTTTTCCCTATACAGAGAACCTGGCTTCGACACTAATTGTATGCTTTCAAAAAACATTATAGTCTTATGCCAGGCATGATGGCACATGCCTGTACTCCCAGCTTTTGGAAGACTGAGGCAGGAAGATCACCTAGACTACAAAGTGAGTTCAAGGCCAGCCTGAACTATATAGCAAGTAAAAATAAACAAAATATATAGTTGTAAATCTACATATATGTTCCTAGTTTTTCCTATTTTGAGAATTCATATGAATGAAATCGTACTGCATTTTTGTATTATTTATTTATTTTTTATTTAGTAGTTCTAGAAATCAAGCCCAAGTCCCTATGCCAATAAGCTATATCCTGGGCCTACCTTTTATTTTTTTAAGTAGTGGGGATTGAATCTGGGACCTACTCGCTGAGCTGCAATCTCAGTCCTTTTTTATTTCTTATTTTTATGATACAATTTTGACAAATTTCCAAGCTGCCCAGGCTGGGCTCACATTTATCTATGAGGGATTCTTTCTCTCTCTTTCTAGGTATTGAATCCACAACCAGCATTGCATTTTTACATTTTAGTCTCCAGAATTGAGAACTAAGTCCCTATAGTTTAAAATCATTCAATTGTTAATATTCTTTTTTTTTTTTTTTTTTTTTCTTTTTTAGACAGGGTCTTGCTTTGTAGTTCAGGCTGGCTCTGAGCTCACTATGTAGCCCAGGCAAACCATGAACTCAGCAATCCTCCTGCCTCTGCCTCCCAAGTGCTGGGATTATAGGCATGAGCCACCACACCTGGCACTGTGGTGTGTGGTATTGATTGCTGGTGGGCGTGAGTCTCCATGCCCAGCATTGTATGTGGTGACCGGGGATCGAACTCAGGACCTTGCGCTTGCGAGGCAGGCGGCAGAACCACTGAGCTAAATCTCCAGCCCAATCATTAATATTCTGTTCAGCTGGTCCAAACTGACTAATATAATTTGGAAAAGATACAGACCAGATTTCCCAATGGACAGATAGCACTCTTTGTAATCATTAAATAATTGGAAGGGTAATAGTTTGAGACCATGTGGATATCTTGTTCCCCACTGACCTTTCATTCGATGATTTTATCAGAAGCTAAGGATTCTTGCCTGACTCCTTGTGTGTGTGTGTGTGTGTGTGTGTGAAAGAGAGAGAGAGGAGAGACAGAGGGAGGGGGGAGAGAGAGAGAGAGAGGGAAAGAGAGAGGGAGGGAGAGAGAAAGAGAGGGAGAGAGAGCAAGAGGGGGGAAGAGGGAGAGAGAGAGAGAGATATGCTGGACACCAGACTCAGAGCTGCACAACTGAATAAATTTTCACATTAGAGTTACAAAATGTGTAACTGGACCTTAACACTGAACTATACCTTCAGTCCATTTTTTCAGAAATTTTTATAAATTCTGAGACAAGTTCTTGCTAAGTATTTAAATTGCCCAGCCTGTGCCTAACAAGCGCAAGGTTTGATCCTGTAACCACATACAACAATACTGGGCATGGTGACTCAGGCCCACCAGCAATCAGTACCACATACCACAGTGCTGGGCATGGTGGCTCACGCCTGTAATCCCAGCACTCGGGAGGCAGAGGCAGGAGGATTGCTGAGTTTGAGGCTTGCCTGGGCTACATAGTGAGCTCAGGGCCAGCCTGAACTATAAAGCAAGACCTTGTCTCAAAATAAAACAAAACAGGGGGCTGGAGGGTTAGCTCAGTGGTTCCGGCGCCTGCCTCGCAAGTGCAAGGTCCTGAGTTCGATCCCCAGTAACCACATATAATGCTGGGCGTGGAGACATGACCACCAACAATCAACACCGCATACCACAATGCCGGACGTGATGGCTCACGCCTGTCATCCCAGCACTCGGGAGGCAGAGACAGGAGGATTGCTGAGTTCGCGGCGGCTTGCCTGGGCACCATAGTGAGCTCAGGGCCAGCCTGAACTACAAAGCGAGACCCTGTCTGAAAAAGAAAAAAAAAAAACCCACAAACAAATCAAGGAGGTTTGCTAGGAAGAGGAGTGCTAGAAGAGGAAAAGGAAAAGGAATGAAAAAATAATTAAGATATGTTATGTACATGTACCAGCTCCAGCAAGGAACATAATAATTGTGTGCTGCAGACAAGTGCTAAAAAAGTTCTATCATTAAAGCCTAAGACATATATAATCCATCTGGAGGGGCCTACATTTCAAATTAAAATGGCAAATTGAGTCAAATCTCCAAACTGATGAAACATCCTCAGATATTATTATAATTTCTTGTCAGGTGGTTTTTTCTTAGTGCCACTGGTTTGTGAATAAAATTTTTAATTTCAAAGTTTACAAAATGGCCCCCCCAAAGATGCATGTGTTTGGAAGGTGATTGAATTTTTGGGTTCACTCTATTCATCAGTGTCTTCATGTTTTGGTAAGTTTAATAGGTAAATTTGCGCTTGGGGGGTGGGATGTGGTTGAAGGTGTGTCACTAGGGGCAAGACCAGAAAGGGTAGATATAGATTTTTTTTTTTCCCTTTTTGAGACAGGGTCTTGCTTTATAGTTCAGGCTGGCTCTGAGCTCACTATGTAGCCCAGGCAAGCCTCAAACTCAGCAATCCTCCTGTCTCTGCCTCCTGAGTGCTGGGATTACAGGTGTGAGCCACCACGCCCGGCACTGTGGTATGTGGTATTGATTGCTGGTGGGCATGAGTCTCCACGCCCAGCATTGTATGTGATTACCAGGATCAAACTCAGGACCTTGCGCTTGCAAGGCAGGCGCCAGAACCACTGAACTAACCCTCCGGCCCTGATATAGATATTTTGAAACAGCGTCACAAGCTGGTCTTGAACTCACTATGTAGCCCTGGCCCACCCTGAACCTGTTGCAATCCTCCTGCCTCAGCCTTTTAAGAACTGGGATTACAGGCATGCACCACCATGTGCTGACTGGAAGGGTGCATTCTGACTCAGGTCCTCCCTTTCTCTCTCGGCTTCCTGATTGCCACGGTTGAGGAACATTTCCTTTGCCATCTTGTTTCTGCTTCGGAGCCTACCAAGTATGGACCAAAACTGTGGCACTAACACGAAACCTGGGGCACAAACCAGGCCGCCCAGGGCCCCCACACCTTGAAACTCGCCAGAGTTGCCTTCACCACTGACCAGCTTTGCCCATGGGTTCTGCACTCCTGCTGCAGCCACCGGCCAACTCCAAATCTGTTCTGTATTTTGTTTCCCCTGAGTACAAGGCAGAAGAGGCACTGACTGAGCAAGTGACCTGATCACAAATAAAGTCTATACCCGGGGAGACCAGGTATGCCCAGAACATGTCAGCATGTCCAGGGAGAAAAAATATACCAGGCCAGTAGCCCTAACCCCAAGAAATGCTCACAATTATCACAAACTGCAAACACAGTTTGAAGTTTTATTCCAGAATGACTCCTTCCCGTGGCAGTTGAAAGTTGAAAAAAAAATTCAGGGCAGCACTTGGCATATTTGAGAGGGTTTAATCAGGAGCTATTCTGGGAAGAAGCTAATCATTTAAAACTGAGCCCCGGAACAAAACAACTTCACTTCAGGTTTCCACTGCTGCCCTAACGCAGTGACTGTGTGAGAGACAGCCACAGGGATTCTGGTTATGAAGCGGTGCAGGCTGGACATAGACTGGAGAAGTTTAAACTCTGTCTGGGAAAGGCACAGGGTCCCACCCTCTGCAGCAGAGAGAAGCCAGTTACGGCACATAGAGCTTTTGGATGTGGCTCAGTCTGAAAGTGCTGGCGTTAAGTCCAGCACTCTGCTGGAACCATGACATGGCTGCCTACCTCCATCAGCAAGATCCGTGGTCTGAAGGCTTTCCCCACCCACCAGTGTGGGCGCGGACACGCCTGGGCCTGGTGGACAGCCACAGCCTGAGGTGCATAGGCAGACGGCCCTCTGGAGTGGGGCAGGGGAGATCTCACAAATCCACAGGCTATGCAATTAGGTGGAGAAAATTTGACTTGTTGGATTCCACAACTGCAGATTCTGGAAAATATTTTTTCATACAAAAAAATTTTTTCAGGGCCGGAGATTTAGCTCAGTGGTTCCAGCGCCTGCCCTGCAAGCACAAGGTCCTGAGTTCCATCCCAGTAATGACATACAACAATACTGGGCGTGCTGGGTGTGGTGGCTCATGCTTGTAATCCCAGCACTCGGGAGGCAGAGGCAGGAGGATTGCTGAGTTCCAGGTTTGCCTGGGCTACATAGTGAGCTCAGGGCCAGCCTGAATACAAAGAGAGACCCTGTCTCAAAAAAAGAAAAAATTTTTTTTCATTCAAAAATAGAAATGCTGGACTTGGTGGCTCAAGCCTGTAATCCCAGAGCTCAGGAAGCAGAAGCAGGAGGATTGCTGAGTTTGAGGCTTGCCTGGGCTACATAGTGAGCTCAGGGCCAGCCTGAACTACAAAGCATGACTCTGTCTCAAAAGAAAAAAAATATATTAGGCCAGAGCTTGGGCTCAGTGGTTCCAGTGCCTGCCTAGCAAGCACAAGGTCCCTGGTTCAATCCCTGGAACCGCATACAACAATATCAGGCATGGTGGCTCACACCCACCAGCAATCGGTACCACATACCATTAATGCCAGGCTTGGTGGCTCAAACCTGTAATCCCAGCACTCAGGAGGCAGAGGCAGGAGGATTGCTGTGAGTTTGAGGTTTGCCTGGGCTACATAGTGAGCTCAGGGCCAGCCTAAACTACAAAGTGAGACCCTGTCTAAAAAAAATTAAAATTAAAATTAAAAAATACAAAGGAAGTTTTTGGGCTCATTTTCTTGGGTCTTCACTAGTTTGGAAGGTGTTGGGTTTATTTCTTTTTTTAAAAAACCTTTAATGTTTTCTTTATTTTGTTGGCTGTTTTCTTACTGTCCTTGTTTGTTCTTTTTGTTTGGTCAGTGTTTCATTTATCTTAGAGTTTATAATTTCAAGTCTCTTTTCCAAGCTTAAGTGTAGTACAGTATTTGTTCTTGTAATAGTTTATCAATATCCAATTTGTCTTTTGAGACAAGTTCTCACTGTGTATCCCATGGTGGGCTTGAGTTTGCAGCAATCCTCCTGCCTCAGCCTCCCAAGTTCTGGGATTACAGGGATGTACCACTGTTCCTGGGTCCAGTTTGGCTTTGATAGCTAAAAATGTTTCTGATTTTGTTACTATGCCAGGGTGGCACACTTATTGCTATTATTTGGTTTTCTCTGTATGCCAATATCTAGATAGCCTCTGTGTCATTAGCAATATTGTGGTTCATTTCCAGATCACTGGGTGCTGGCCCAATTACATTGTATGCTCCCCTTTGAAGCTCACGTCTGATCAAAATCTGCCCTAGGTCCTGGGTATGGAGCTACAGAATTTAACATTTGCTCTTCTGGGTTTAAGTCTTTGGTCTGATTCTTTTCTATCCTTTATCCTTCTCTTTGGGATTCTTTTTTATTTTTACAGGGGCCAACTGCTAAGAGTTTGTATTGAATCTCAGAGAAGACCTTGTACTTAGACTTTTCAGAAGTGCTAGAACTGTTAAACTTGATGTCTCTTAGAGATGCACCAAATGCATTTCACAAAATGAGATTGATCTTTTAGGGGCTGGTGGCCAAATGCTATTGTTTACATTTAAACTGACCCCCAAAATATGTGTGTTTGGAAGGTAATTGGATTAGTGGATTCATGCCAAGGTAAATTCAGTAGCTAAATGCATTGTTAAGAGGTAGGGTCTAGGCCAGGGATTTAGCTCAAGTGGTATCTTGGAGGTGGGGCCTGGTTGGCGGGGGATCACTGGGAAGGGCACAGTATCCCTCACTGCTTATTGGAGCTTGAAGGGCCAGGGCCAGGCCCCCCAAAAGACTGCACATGCTCTGAATCACATTTAATGCAGGACACAGGAGTTCACAAGATTGGCCTACGATGCCCAGCCACAGAGTCCAACTTAGAAGAGCACAGAGGATCTGTCTGTGTGCCAGAGATCCGAAGGATCCAGATCCGCCACAGACCAGGGGCCCAGGACAATGACCTACCTGAGTCCACATCAGGAGGCTGAAAGATCCTCAAGAGAAGGTTCAGCCCTAGAAGCTAGGGAGTCTGCACCAGCCGGCCGAGGGGCCTGGCTGCACAATGAGAATCTGTTCTGAAAGTCAGGCGACCATGCCCAAAGCGAAAGCAAAGACCAGAGCTCCGCCTAAAAGAATAACCAAAGCACCTTGTAGGAAACCACGTTGGGTTGCCTCAAACCAGGCTTTCACGGGACGATGACCCTGCTGTCTAGTACATGTGCACAACGGGACATTTACATAAGATTTGCACAGACTACCGCGCATGCGTCGCCCGGTTATGTAAGGACATAACGACGTATGGCTATATAGTGGCCCATGTAAAAGCTAAGGAATAAAGACATTTGCTCTTGTTATCATCGCTGACGTCAGCTCTACGTGCTGTTTTCTTTTTCTTGGGGAACCTCACCTGTGAAAAGACCCCATCGACTTCATCAACCTTGACACATCCCCAAGGAAAAGCCTTCCCCAGTGTTTTCCTTTTACACAGTTCAGACAGTTCTCCTTAAAGTGGGTCTTCCACACCCGAGCCATGCTGACTCAATTCAGCTGGGCATTCCCGGTTTAAACTGTCATTAATCAGTTAACCGCCACAGGCACAGACCCGTGTCCCTGCTCGCTGCTTCCTGGTTGTAAGGGATTGAGCACCTTCCCCACCGTGCCCCATTGCTGGTTTGGAGTCAGCCAACCATGGACGGAAACTGAGACAGACAAACGCTCTGCTCCTTTAAGTTGCAGGTGTGAGGTTTTGTGTCTCAGCAACTAGACAGTGACTACAACAGAGAAGCCAACTCAAAACTGAAAGCTCTTTAAAGGCCTGGGAGTTAAGGCACAGTACAAAGGCCCTGGGTCAACCCTCAGTATCACTAAACAAAAACAGAAACAGGAAGCAGGCCGTGAGACAGGGCAGGGAGAAAATCTAACAGAGTACACTGATGAGCAATTATATGGGCAGCTGGCTGTCCTGCTGGGCCCTGTTGAGGAGCCACCGGAAACCCCTCAGAATTCTCCCACACATGCCATCACCCGCTAGTCCAGGTGACCTCCTGCAGTGTTAATTCCCCACCTTCCAGCTTCCCGACTGTGTCTCTGGGCAACCATGCAGGCAGCTCTTGGTGGTCTCCAGAAAACATCTGAGCGAAGGAGAAAAATACAGGCCCTGAAGTGGGAACCTGTCAGGGTGGTGGGAAGTGTGACAGCCATAAGAAAAGCCAGGCAGGCTGGGGTGACTTGTAACAGGGCATCTGTTTTCTCTTCACTCTTGTTTAATTTTTTAATTTTTTTTTTTTTTTTTGAGACAGGGTCTTGCTTTGTAGCTCGGGCTGGCCCTGAGCTCACTATGTAGCAAAGGCAAGCCTCAAACTCAGCAATCCTCCTGCCTCTGCCTCCTGACTGCTGGGATGACAGGCCTGAGCCACCATGCCCGACACTGTGGTGTGTGGTAATGATTGCTGGTGGGCATGAGTCACTACGTCCAGTATTGTATGTGGTTTCCGGGGATTGAACCAGGGACCTTGCATTTGCGAGGCAGGTTTTGGAACCACTGAGCTAAATCCCCACGCGCCCAACCTCCCCCTGACCCCCGAATATTGCTGTAAACCATTCATGGAATAGAACATTAAAATGAAGAATGTCATAATATTTTAACACCATTGTTTTGTGTGTGTGTGTGTGAGAGAGAAAGAGAGAGAGACATGCTGAAGGTCAAACCCATGGTAAATCTTGTGACTGTCCCCTCAGAAGATTTGTCATGTTGTGATTGGTTGGGAAGTGACTAGCTCAAAAGGGTTCTACTCCATCAGGCAGATGACTTCTTCATTGAGAGGATGATTAGCCTAATGCACTGATGAGGAGGTGGAGTCTCCCTGGAGGAAGCCAATCCCTCAGGCAGTAGTTTCAAAGGGTGTGTCTTTTCCCTGAGCCCTTTCTCCAGTGTTTTCTCTCTCTTCTTGCCGGCTACCACAAAACGAACAGCTTTTCTCTGCCATACCATTTGCCCAATGTTTCTGACTTACCCAAAGGACTGAAAGCAATGGACCTTGGTTATTAGAAATCAGAACTTCTGAAAGCATGAACCAAAGTGAGCTTTTCCTCCTTGAGATGGTTTATGTGCCTGTACTGGGCCTTTGGGGAGGTGACTGGCTCCTGGGTGTGTGATCCTGCGTTAGTTTGCTGATGAACTTTATAGCTGGGTGTGGTGTTGGGAGACGCAGTCTGGAGGAAGAAAGTGGGTCACTGTGAGCATGAGCTGCAGGGTGTATATATCCCTCACCCACCCTTGGCCCCTTTCTGCTTCTCACTGGCATGCCATAGCTCTCTCCCCTCTGCTGTGCCCTCTGTCACATCACTCTGTCCTGGACTGAAACCCCTAAAAGCAGGATCAGTGGCACCGCACCTGTCCCACAAGAACAAGGTCCTGAGTTCATCCCTGGTACCCAAACCAACCAAACAAACAAATAAATAGTGGGTGTTGACATGTTTACATACTGCATTGTTTATCTGGCCTGAGAAACTACAAATGGAAATAAGGACCAAAATGTATAATGAATATTGGGAGATGGGAAGAAAATGTTCAAATGGGAAAGGAAACAAGGGAGGCACAAGTTTGTTTGTTTTTAGGCTTTTTTTGTTTTAGTTTTTGAGACAGGGTCCTGCTTTGTAGTTCAGGCTGGCCCTGAGCTCACTATGTAGCCCAGGCAAGCCTGGAACTCAGCAGTCCTCCTGCCTCTGCCTCCTGAGTGCTGGGATTACAGGCGTGAGCCACCACGCCCGGCACTGTGGTATGTGGTATTGATGGCTGGTGGGCGTGAGTCACCACGTCCATCATTGTATGTGGTTATCAGAATCGAACTCAGGACCTTGTGCTTGCAAGGCAGGCACTGGAACCACTGAGCTAAATCTCCGGCCCGGGACAAATTTTTAAAAAGGGAAAATAGAAGGAAAAAGTGGAAACAAAGCATTTGTACACTGGAAGGGGAAGGTATTGGGGGGAAAGGAGGAAGGGAAAAAAGGGACAGGTGGTGTCATGCACAGGTGTAAACTCCCTATGATGAGTGTTGTCATTATCTAAGCCTAAAAGATATCAATAAATGTTTTGCTGTAAATCATAGGTGTTGAGTATTTGTCTCAGGGAGGAAGAAAGTAAAATACTCCTTTAAGGGATAAGAGTAACAGTAAAATATCTCTAGCAAAGCATGGGATACACACCTATAATCCTAACTCTCTGGAGATTGAGACAGGATTATGAGTTCAAGGAGCCTGGCCTACATATGAAGTTCCTACCCTGTCTCTAAAAAAAAGAGAAAGAAGAGAAAAAAAACCATAAATATACCATATGCCTAAACATATCCTTGCATATTGCTTTGACTTTTGAATCATATAAATGTCTTAGGTACTTAAAAAATAAACTATAGCTGGGCATGATGGCTCACACCTGTAATCCCAGCACTCTGGAGGCAGAGGCAGGAGGATTGCTGAGTTTGAGGCTTGCCTGGGCTACATAGTGAGTTGAGGGCCAGCCTGAACTACAAAGCGAGACCCTGTCTCAAAAAAAACAAAACAAAACAAAACAAAAAAAAGCATTTATCAAAATGAGCAAGTCACACTTTTCATCTTACATGAGGGTTCCCCTGGTGTTCTATCAGAAGTCTAGCAGGTCCCTTTCAATTTGAGATTTCCTGACAGCATAAAAAAGTCTAAATTGCTATGGTCCAAGAAATTCTAATGTGTCCGCTTTTCTTGTCCTGCAACTTTGACACTAATTTCTTTCATTTTGGTTAAAAACAGTTTAACTGAATTTCCTGCAATTTAGGTACAGCTGGGAGTAGCTGTTGGAGGACAGTAAATAACCTTCTAATAAAATAAACATCAGAATAGTGCTCTGCAGTCCTTGAAAGACAGAGGCAGAAGGATCTCAACTTCAAGGCAGCCTGTGCTATACACTGAATTTGGGGTCAGCTTGAAATACACGGCAAAATCCTATCTCAAAACACAAGCAAAGATAATAAAAATAGGGCTGGGGATTTAGCTCAGTGGTTCCAATGTCTGCCTGACAAGCACAAGGTCCTGAGTTCAATCCCCAGTACCACATATCACAATGCCAGGCATGTTGGCTCACGCCTGTAATCTCAGTACTTGGGAGGCAGAGGCAGGAGGATTGCTGAGTTCAAGGTTTGCCTGGGCTACATAGTGAGCTCAGGACCAGCCTGAACTACGTGTCAATAAATAAATAAATAAATAAATAAATAAATAAATAAAACAAAATGTAAGATGGAGGAAATTTCAGGACTGACTCCCATAAATCTAGAAGGTGTTGTAGTAATCTCTTTTATTAAACTCTATCATAAAACACAACCCATTGTATGTACAAATCACATACACTATTTATCACTACAATCAATATTTTCATACCTTTGGGTGCTTGCCAGTTATTTCCTTACAAATCCATGTCTATTTGTTTTCTTAAATTTAAAAAGCACATTGTTGTTGTTCTTGTGTGGTTTTTTTTGTTTTGTTTTTGTTTTTTGCAGTACTGGGGATTGAACTCGGGCCCTTGTATGTCTAAGGGTGGCGCAGTACCACTTGAGGTAAATCCCCAGCCCCCACATTGTTTTTTTATACCTAATAATTTGTTGTAGCTCTTAAGTTCTAGAATATGGAAACACATACTTTTTCACACCTTTAGCAATAATCAGTAATGTCTTCTTGATCACCTTATCTGTGACAAATGACATCACATTTACAGGGGTGCCATTATGCTAGGTTGTATGTGGATCATGCCTTGTGCTTGTCAGAACCACTGAAATAAATCCCCAGCCCTCTTCTTGATTTTTTTTTTTTTTGAGACAGGGTCTCACTTTGTAGTTCAGGCTGGCCCTGAGCTCACTATGTAGCCCAGGCAAACCTTGAACTCAGCAATCCTCCTGTCTCTGCCTCTTGAGTGCTGGGATTCAGGCATGAGCCCCCGCACCTGGCATTGTGGTGTGTGGTACTGATTGCTGGTGGGCGTGAGCCACCATACCCAGTATTGTTGTATGTGTATACTGGGGATTGAACCAGGGACCTTCCACTTGCTAGGCAGGCTCCGGAACCACTGAGCTAAATCTCTGGCCTCCTCTTCTTGATTTTAGAGTTCTTTTTTGTTTGTTTGCTTTTTATTTGTTTTGAGATGGAGTTTCACTCTGAAGTTCAGGCCAGCCTTGAACCCACTACAGTTTGTAGCCCAGGATGGCCTCAAACTCGAAATTCTCTTGCCTCAGGCTCCTGAGTACTCAGAGTACAGACATGTGCCACCGCACTCAGTTTTAAAAGTTTTTTTGATACTAGTGTAACTGGGATGATCTGGTCAGGGCACTTGAGGACTAAAAATATCTCTTTTTGAAGTGTGTGTGTTGGCGGGGTGGGGGGTGCTATAGTTTGTATCTAGATGTACCCTCAAAGTCTCATGGGATCAAAGGTGGGGAGTTTCCAAGCACGTGTGATGCTTTAATTTAGGATGTGACCCTAGGATTAAGGACATGTTACTGGATTATGGTGCCCCAACCTGGGTGTGGTGGCACCACCCAAAGGCAGGTGGCCTGTGCAGAAAGAAACTGATTCATTACTTTGATGCTTTGCCACCTTCTGCTTGCCACGCCATGGCTGTCTATGCTGTGTGGTACCCCCGTGCCATGCTTCTCTGCTTTGGAGCCAGCAGACCAGTGACGGAAATATCTACAAACTGAGCTAAATCGACCTTTTCTCTGCAGGTCGGGGTGTTGGGTACTGTATCTCAGCCACAAGAGAAAGAAGCGAGACAGAGCGTTAGACCCGAGTCTAACACATGGTTGGGCCGTCAAATCGGTTACAGCTTTTGTTTTTCCCTTCTTCAATTTTAGAAAGACATTTCCCTTACCAAATGTTTAAAAAACACACACCCAAACTTTCTTTTGGTATTTCTCTGTTTCTATTCTTTCACTTTGAAGATTTTCATCTCTCAAAACTTTATTTAGCAAAGGACAAGCTAATGATCCACATGCTTCTCTGTGTATGATTAGACATCATTCACTTCATAATCCAATTCTTCCTGCAGTTTGGACTGAGACAGGAAAGAAGGGCCCGACACTCCCAAAGAGGTACTTTTATTTTTTTTAATTATTTTTATCCTTTTTCTATGGTTGCTCCACATGTGTAGTCGCTGCCACTGCTGTGTCCTGTTCCCCTGGGCGGCTCCCGGAGGCATTTGCTTTGGCCGAAGCGGCGCACTGGTCTCCGCCTCGCCGTAGCCGGCTCAGGCCCGGGGGAAGCCCTCTCCCTGGGAACAGAGAGGGGCACCGCGCAGGCGCAAATCCATTCTCTCCTGGGCTCTGAGCTGGGCAGGCAGCGCGCGGCTCCTCCCTGGCTGCAGCCTGCGTCCTAAGGCAGCCAGCCTCTTCCGGAGAGCGTACTTTTGCGTATTCGTGATGTCTCTCGGAAACAGAGCAGGCTGAGCTGGTAACTTCGGTGGCTGGCTTGGCAACACTGAGGGCAGCTAGCAGCTTCGATGGGGAGCAAGAGCTGTCACTGGAAGAGTCGCAGGCCTGCTGGGAGCTGCTGGCCTGCGGGAGAGGGCATAGGGCGGCTTTCTAATAAACAGTTGCGAGTTGGGACCTGTTTGTGATTTCTATACAAATTGAGCAAAATAATTCTCAGGCAGGGCTGGGGATTTAACTCAGTGGTTTCAATGTCTGCCTGGCAAACTCAAGGTCCTGAGTTTGATTCCCAGTTATCACACACCACAGTGCTGGGCATGGTGGCTCACACCTGTGATCCCAGCACTGGGGAGGCAGAGGCAGGAGGATTGCTGAGTT